>VZSR01000745.1:1525804-1539391 GCA_013398615.1 Brachypodius melanocephalos
GAGATTTAATTTTCAGCTTAAAACAGCAAAAATGTATCTCCAGATTGCTGGCAGCAATCAGTCCCTGACAGCATGCCTGACAGGACAGGGAGAGCACCCAAATTCCTGACCCTGTGTTTCCCAAAACACTGTGCCCACCCTTCTGATGAGATCTAGGAACAAACCCCACAAGATTCCACCAGGTCCTGGCTTCCCTGAGTGGCTGAAGGAGATGCTGAACTCAGAGCACTGCCAGAAGATAACGCTGTCCCCATGATAAACATCAATCTGGGAATCTCAGCTTCCCTCCCAACCCACACCAGGCTGTGAGCCTGGGATTGTTCTGTGATTACAAAAGGAAGAACGAGGCACAGCATCTGATTTTCCTGGTGCTAAAGGGGAATGTGCCCCGGAAACAATGAACCCGCAGGAAAACAACTGCTGGAATGAGCACTAATGATCCTGGAAAGGTCACAGTGAGAAATGTCATCAGCAGAGAGCCAGGTGGTCACTCAGCCTTGCTCCAGGTGACCTCTCTTATCGGCTTCTTCTGCTACAGCTCTCATGGTCAGGGCTGAATTTCACAGAGCAGATCTAACATTCCAGGTTTCCTTCCTGACCTCTTTATTATTCCCTGAGCTTGGCATTGGCTGCCAGGCACTGTGAGCTGTCCAGAACTATCCCAGCACCAGCCTGAAACACGTCAGCATCACACACACTCACACTCCTCATCATCCCACTGATCAAACTGCCCCAAAACCGCTGAAAGACACAAACCCCAATCCTATGGGATCCCAGGGGAATCTCACCTGAGCTCCTTTGTCTGTCCCAGCTGCTCCCAGCTCGACACCTGCTCCAAGCTGGAAAGTTCACCTGGAAAACTCTTGCTGAGTAACCCTGTGAGTCAAGCCTGGCACAAGATAAGGAGAAACCAATCAACAATTTTAATCCCACAAGGAGGTGATGGAAGGTTTTTCCCTGGTGTGTTTATGTTAGGCTGCAGACAGCATCTCCCTCTCCCAAAATAGCCTCTCCAGGACTGCTCTGCTCAGCTCTGCTGCTCAAGGAATTTGGGAAGGGGGTGTTTTTTCCCTCCTCTGCCTCATCCCAGCTTGTCCAGCCTGTGGAATGATGGCTGTTTCCCATCTGGATGTGTCTCCTGAATCTCATGGAAGTTCAGTGCTCAGGCTTTCCACGCTCCACTAAAAGAACTTGGAAACACAACTGTATTTTAATAATGTAAAATACTTTCTATTAATGCATTTCTATTTAGCAAAACCTTTCTGTGTTAAAACCCAGCTTTTTTTTCACCTGTTTCAAGCCACAGACAGGCCTGGATAAACTCTCCAGTTCAAATATGCTTTTACCCAAAGGCTTTGGACACTTTCCTCCTCCCCAGAATGACAGGACCCATCACACCCTCAGATGTGATGGAACATCCAAGCAGCCACATCCCTTTCTCCCTCCAGCTTTATGGTGGGAATTAAAAGCTGGAAGCAGCTCTGGGGTGTTCCCTGCCCTCTCAGCAGGCTCAGTTTTCCATCCCCTTTCCCGTGGTGCATCCCTGCTCCAAGGGTTAACATTCCCAGCAATGTCTGTGTCAGCGTTTCAGGGTCACGTTCAGCGTCGCCCTTTGGCCCCGTGATTTTTGGACTGCCCGGTGGGGAGAAACAAGATCTGCTGATAGCTTATCTGCTGGCTGCAATTCCCAAGGAACCTGCTGGCCCTGGCTGGCACACACCCCTGGGCACCGCTGAGCTCCTGGGAATGTTCAGGTCCCCAACTGTGCCTTGGGGGGACCCAAAGAGGACAGGCAAAAGCATGGAGCAGATGCTCTGCTGGCATGGGAGGGCTCTTGGGACAGGGATGAGCCAGGAACAGGCTGTGCAAGAGCAAGAGCTCTTCCTGCAGGTGACACATTTGCTGGAGCATCAGGAAAAGCCGAGAGCTTTAAGGGATTGTTCTAGTGATGGAGCGTCCTGTCAACCTCACCCCACAAAATGATAACAGCTGAGGGAAAGTGGCTCTGTAACCACCTGGGGGTGGAGGAGGAAAAGGAAGACTGATGACAGCTCAAAACAGGCCTTGGGGGATATTTTTAATTGTTTTCCTGTTGAGGCTCTGGGGACCCACAGTTCCCCATCTCCCCCAGGTGATGTGACTGTGCCCAGGTACAGAACTACAGAAGCAAGGAGATTTTTGGTGCAAAAAAGGCACTTTCTGGGCTGCAAAATCCTCAGCTTAAGTGCTGAGGGCTCAATAAATCCCTCTGAATGCCTCCCTGCCTGTGAAAATAAGAGGAAGGTGGAAAGTTCCCACAAACCATCCCTTTCAACACCAGGAGTCCTCCAGCTCCTTCCCAGCATCTTTTTGTGCCAAATGAGTCTAAAGAAAGTGATGTTTTCTTTACAGTCTTTATCCTCGTGAAAAAAGGTTCCTCCCCATCACTGCTACCACGGGACTGCACTCTGTGACCTCCCCAGGCACATCCAGGGGCTGCAAACAGCACAGGGATTTCATCTTCAGCAGGAAAAATGTTTAAACCCACTTGGGATTCATGGATCCACTGAAGGAATCAGGCAAAGCTGATAGAAGGGAAACAGCTCTGCACAGGTGGCCAAATGTACCTTTCTTTTGTCAGAGAATCCCGTGCTTCCAAATCATTAAGAAAGAGGATTCAAATTACCTCTATACAGGAAAAATGAAATAAATTATCAAATTTGGCTTTGAAATATAAACCCATGAAGGATTTTCTTCCCTTTTATCTCTCCATTTTTCAGTTCCTCCTCCCCTCACAACCAGATCATTTCAGAGAAGTGGCCCTTTCCTCCAGCACCCAAATTTCACTTTAAAACCAGCATTTCCTGCTCTCCCTTTCTACAAACCATCCAAGCTGGGACTGGGTAAAACTTCTTCTCTTCTCTTCTCTTCTCTTCTCTTCTCTTCTCTTCTCTTCTCTTCTCTTCTCTTCTCTTCTCTTCTCTTCTCTTCTCTTCTCTTCTCTTCTCAATGCTCAGGCCACAATCTTCTCTGTAAACCTTCTGAAACAAAAACACTTCTGATGGGCAATGGAGAGATTGAAAATACATTTTTTTTTCCAATTAAAAGGGCTGGAGAGATTCCTGAAACTGCCTGCATCAAGCCTTTTTCCCCCTCTTGTTCTAGGTGGCAAAAATCCCATTTTTCCTGAGAAGCCACTGTGGATCCCCTGTAATGATGGGCAGTTCCCCAGCTCATCCCTGCAGGACAGAAACTTTGATTCCAGCCTGTCTGCTAAGCCCTGGCCAGGTCCTGAGCAGAAATTTGGAACAACCATCATCTCAACATGAGCTTGTACAGAGCTGAGCTGTTCCCCAAAGCCTGAGATCCTGCGGGTGAGGGCTCCCAGAGCTCTCACAGCCCCCAGAGCCTTCACAGCAACCAAGAGGCCATTTAAACAACGTTGTTTATTTAACAGAAAATGGCCAAAGTCCCTTTTGCTCGGGCTCAGGATGGCAGGAGATAAAATGCTGGCACAGAGCTGTCAGCAAGAACCCTGCCAGGATTCGCCAAGGGCACGCCAGGGCTGCTTTAGGCAGCACCACCTGGATTTCCTTCCCCATTTTCCCTGGTCAAAACACACACCCCTACTCCAAGCAGCAGCTGGAAGCGGGGTCACTTCGTTGTGGTGGCAAATGTTGAATTTCCTGCTGGAAAACACAGCTGGGAGCACACATGGAGAGTCCAGGAAGGGCAGGTTGAATGGAAAGGTGGCAAAATTGGAGCAGTTGCAGTTTCTGAAGTCAAAATCTCCTGCACAGGTCACTGAGTGACAGCTAAACTGAAGGGATACCCAGCAAATATAATTAAAATGTTGTCCTGGGGTGGCTTGCCTTTCCTTCCCCACCCTCCCTCTCCTTGTCTCAGCAGCAAGAACTCTCCTGCCTTTCTGGACAACCAAGTCATGGTGACTTTTTGCTGCTAATAATCTATGTCCAGCCATGTGAACATCCCCAAATTCCCTGGGTGACGTGCCTTCAATCCATCCAGGGGTTAAAACTTCACCAAAAACAGAGAGTATTTTGCCATCCCTCCTCCTCAAAAGCAGCAGCCGCCCCAGGGACAGGGCACTTCCCTGGGATGTGGGAGAGCCCAGGGAAGCATCACTCCCAGGAAGAGCCAAGCCAAAAAGCTCTGGCACAAAACTGGAAAAAAACCCTCAAGATCCAAAACCAGCAATGCAGAGTTGGGCAGATCCAAATTCATGGATCAGTTTGGATCCAAATTCATCCAAATGGGTTTTTTTGGAGGGAAGAAATGGTCAGAAAATGCACAGGGTGGGCTGCTCTGTACACACCCATGCCAGCAAGGGCTGAGCTGCTGCTGCAAATCAAGTTATGGGAGCCCTGTCTGCTCCCAAACCTTGCAACACCTGCACCTTCCATCACCATGGAATCACAGAACATCCTGGTTTGGGAGGGACCCACAAGGATCCCCCATCAAAATCCAACTGCTTGTCCTGCAGAGTCCCAGTAATCCCATCGTGTGCCTGAGAGTGGTGTCCAAACATTTATTTTAAAAATGGGACGTGCAAAGGGTGTTGTGCCCAAATCCTGGTGCTCACCAGCATTCCCTGCCCAACCTGCAGCACACAGGGACAGCCAGGAGCAGGAGAGGCATTGAGAGGATGCAAAAAAAACCCCCACAGATCCTTCTGGCAAATATTTGTGGCCAATAGCTGATGAGCTGGATGGGAGAAGTTGCCAAAACAGGAACTTGTGGCTTCTATTTGGGCAGCAATCTGATCCACTGGCACCAGGAGGAGAATGAGCATGGAGCTGTGTCCTGAGGAAAAGCAGGAGGGGGAAGGTGATGGGATTGCCCTTTCCAGAGTACAGGAAAGCAAAGGGGTGGCTGCCCTTACTTGGCTCGTGCTCCTCAAACCTCCCATCCCTGTATTTCATGGGTTTAAAACCTCAGTGCCCACCCTCCTGGTAAAGATCCTGCTTTGCCCAGGTCTTTCTCCATCTTGAACCTTTTCCAGCCTTTTCTGGTGCAGACCTCTCTTCCCAATTTCAGCCTCCTGGCACCTGCACTGGACTGTCCAGGTTTGCCCTTGCACACCCAAACCCAGCTCTGCCTGTCCTCTAAGGACACCCACAGATGGTTTCACTGGCACAGCGTGGGGAGATTCCATGAGTTCTGCTGGATTGGGGCAGCACCACGCTGGATTCCAGCTTTTACAGACTTGTAGCTTGCTGTGTTCACCTCTCTGGTGGGCACCAGGAGCTGGGAGGGAGGGGCAACAATGCACCAGTGGCCAGAGCAAGGGAGTCGCTGAGGTGGTGGCTCAGCCTCTAACTGGGACAAGATTGTCCCTGGAAGTCACCCAAGGATCTCATCCCAGGAACACAAAGTTCACAGGCCAAGTGTGTCCTGTGATGGCAGAGGAGCCCCCCAGCCCTGGCTGCCTTCTCCAGAAAGCAGAGGCTGAGGGATGGCTGCAGATGGATCTTACCTGAGGTTTGGAGGGGATGCAGTGGGAAATCTGGGATCCTGGCCATCAGCACAACGCTGAACGTCACCCTGACCCCGAGCCACGTCCCATCCCACCCAGCCAGGGCTGCCAGGTGGATGCTCCTCGGGAAGGAGGAGCACAAGGCAGCTCCACAGCCTGGACGGAGCCAATGCACGGCGGTTCTGTCCCAAATCCACCCCTGGGCCCCTCCTCCAGAGCCAGCAGCCATCAGCTCCCTCCTGAGCCCCCTGTCCCACACTCCCAGGCTCCCTTCCCGAGCACAGCCCTGCTGCAGCACAGCTGGGACAGCGAGAGCCATGCAGTAAGTCAGACACCACAAGGCAGGATTCAGCAGATTCCATTTAATGTCATGTGCATATATATCCATACATTTACTTATGTCAATGGTTCGGATGTGCGTGATGCCAGGTCTTGAAAAATCTACTCCTCGGGTTACGTCTGGGAGCGTGAACTCTCTCAAAAATCACCTCAAAAATCACCTGGGGTGGGTGGGGTTGGGCTGTTTAAAAATCGACTTTTAGCCCCAAAAGTTGCCCAGGTAAAGCTGTGAATGGCAGGCAGAGCAGGCAGAGCTGAGCCCTGAATTCCCACCCAGCTCTGCAAATGCTGCTGGCAAAGGGCTTGGCCAAGGAACCCCTCCCTCCTTCCATCCATCCATCCATCCCTCCCTCCCAGGGAGACAGAACTGATAAGGAACGAGCCCAGCATCTCCTTCAGCATCCCAAGCGAGGCAGAGCAGCACAAGCAACACCCCACCCGCTCTCTGGGGCACGTTTTGCCCGAGGAACAGGGCAGAGAGGTGGAGATAAAGCATCTCCAAAAAAACCAAGGAAGAAATGACACTTTTACCACCACGCACGCACAGAAATTGGCTTCTCTTCTCCTATTTTTTTTGTTTTTCTGGTGTCCAGGGGCCAGGACTGGCAGCTCCCGGGGGAAAGGATGCTGCCCCTGCCCTGTGCTGCATCCCAGCAGTTGGGGGGTAGATTTTTCAAGGCCTGGAGATGGCTCCCAGGAAGGCTCCTCCCGCCCGCTCGGCATCGATTGCATAGCATTTATTTCAGATAAGGCACTGTTTTGCCCGACAGCAATTCCACATCAATGCAGTTTCCATACAGTCCACATCGGATGGCCTACAGTGCAATAACATCAACTTAAAGGCAAGGTTTGGAAGAATAAACCCAGCTTTTAAATTTCAACTGAATATTAAAAAGATAAAGGAAACTACATTTTTCAAAAGCCTTTTTTATTTTCCTTCACCATTGTTGTTTTACAATACAAATATCACCTTGTGAATACACAAAAAAACCTACAGAAGATAACTCTGCTTCACGTAAAATACAGAATGGATATATATATATTTATATATATATTTTTTCTCTTCTTCATTCTTTTTTATAAAAACTATTTTTTGTTCTGCACACTGGCAAGTTTAGGATAGGAGGCTTCCCCAAACATACAGTATGTATGGTAGGAGTGAAAACTTAAGAATTACATGCAGTTTCTGCACAAATATTTTAAAGAAATAGATTTTCTTTGTTGTTTTTCAACAACACTTCGATAAGGGGATGGAGAAACCATTCGTAGTTCACTCAGTGATCATTTGTAAAATTCTTAAAAAACAGGAGTTCATGGCTGTTTTGCTTTTTAAAATCCAGCTACCAAGTGGACAATAAAGTGATACTTTTTTAGCTGGACCTGCCCACAATGTGTGAGCAAGGTCAGACCCTTTTTATTTGGTGGGGTGGGAGGTTTTTCCCTACACGTGGCAATTTCAACATTATAAGCAAATTTCCAGTTTAATTTAGCTATAAATGCAAAAATTAGTAATTATACAGTATATATAATTCTGCTTTCATGGAATACTTTATTTTAAATAAAAACATTTAAGACTGCCTACTGACCATACAATCAAGACAAGAAAGGCACTAGAAACATAGACAAATCTCTCTCTCTCCCAAGAAGCATTTTCTTTAAATTTTTTAACTCTCTATTCTCTGACACGTAAAAATCTTTTTAAATTTATTTTTTTTTATACACATTTTGAAAAATAAAGTTAGGAAATACTTAGAAAATCACTTTACATTTTTTCTCTTTTTTTTTTCTTTTTGGTGATTTTTTTTCTTCTTGGTTTTTTTTTTTTTTTTGCACTTTTTTGACACAGTCAGTCACTGCAGATTCTACAAAATCAGGATTTACCAAACCTTTCTGTGTCTATCATCTTATTCGTAGCAGGGTGCAACAGGTAGAAAGATTTCTTGATTTCACCCAAGGCAGATATTTAGAAACCTTCATATAGTCATTTGCTAGAAAATGGCTTACAGCCCAATCTTTGGGGCAAGAGATATGAAAAGTATGTTTTCCCAAGAAAATAATATGCTTTGTTCCCAGACGTGACTGGAAAGACCAGAACTCATGATATAAAAGCTTTTTTCATCTATGCTGTCGCATCATATACAAAGGAACATGATGATGGGCAAATGCAAATCCCAACTCTATGGACAAGAAATGTGTAACAGTGCATGATCAGTTAAATTCTCTTTATTGTTGTCCAACGCAGATCCTTTGGAGAGAAAAAAAGATCACAGTGCTTACCAGGTAACTGAACAGGTCAGGTCCAGGGAGCTGCTAAAGAAAGGGTTAGGGAGCGGTGGATTTTGTTTGTTTGTTTGTTTGTTTATGGCATCTTCTCTTGGAGTTGTGAGCACTTGGGACAGGTCCTTGGGGGCTGTGGTGACACTGTTACGTGTCACTCACCAGGCGGCTGTACTTGACCTGCCGGCCCCGCGCCAGCGCCGGACACCGCAGGGGCCAGTGGTAGGAGCGAGGTACAATCCCTTGGACATTCTTCTCAAAGTACTGGAAGGGCTTGAACCACCAGACCCTTGCGAGGAGGTTAGTTTGGGAAGCTTCTTTTAGCACCTGCAGGCACAGAGGACAACAAGAGGATTGCTGGAGGGCGCGGTCTTTATTCGCGCGGCTGCAGCTCGGACCGCTCGTGGGTTGGTGCCCTGCTTTCTGCTGCTCCCAAAATCTCACCTCCCAAACAGATCCCAGCCTCCCTGCACACACCAAACCCTGCTCATCCCTGCCTACAGGACCTCGGTGGTTTATGAAAGGAGTGAGTGGTCCAAAGACCGGTGTCTGCTCTCCCTTAGGAATGAAAACGCCATCCCAAAGCACGGCTGTGCCTCTGAAATTCCATGGAGCTCAGGAATCCCTCTGGGGCCTGGCTCTGTGCCTGTGGAGCCATTAGCAGGGCATTTCTGGAGGAAATCAGAACCCTGCCCTGCCCTCCACGTGCTCCCAGACTGCTCCCACCTACCTTCTGCTTCTCCCAGCCCTGAGCAAGCCCCAGCTCACAGACACAGAGTGGGCAGGCACCAAGGGAATTATCCAACCCACCCCTGCTGCCTGTTTTCCATGCCAGAGCCAGGGATCCCTGTATCCACCCACCCAAAGGGAAGACACAAGCACAGGGCTTCTACACTGAGCCTAATCTCCATGTCAAGCTCACGTGTCAAATAAATCCACTGTTGCTTTCCATTTTAAAGCCAGGCACAAGCCCCAGCATGAGGAAAGAGAAAACAGCACACCAATGTGAGCTCAGGGAAGGATCCAGGGACTGGCATTTCCCAACATCCTGGCAGCTCAGGGCAGCAGTGTTAAGCCACCTCCTGAGTCACAACAGGCAGCAGAACAGGAACATTTCCACACCAAATGCTCTGCTGAAGCAAGTCCTCAGCAGGACTCGGGACACTCCTGACTCCAGCACTTCCAGCTTGGAAGCACCACTGTTCTGAGAGCCCAGGAGCAGAGCCAAAGCCTGGAATCCTCTGGGGCTGCGTGACAGGAGCTGCAGAGTGTGGGCACAGACTCCTGTCCAACACAGTGCCTCCCAAACTGACTGAACACCAAAGGGCACCTAATTTGCAAACAAGCATTTGGCTGGAAATGTCCCACAAGGCTTGGCTGGGGTGTACTGCTTCAGGCAGCCCCAAACCTGTGGAATAAAGAGGTGGGAACCAGATGACCTTTAAGGTCCCTTCCAGCCCAGGTCATTCCATGATGATTCTGTGATAGGATCTAAAAATCTGCACTGTCAAAATATAAACTCATACCATTGTAGGAGGTATTTATTAAACATAATTAACAGCATATGCCACAGATAAGCAAAAGATCTTTGACCATGAGCAAAGAAAATATTTGGACACCAATACGGACTTTAAAATGTCTCTTAACTCGCTTGTCCACTGTCCATGGGAATGACTTGTGTATTTTCTCTCAGAGAATATTGGAACACCCAGAGTTGGAAAGGACCCACAGGGATCATTGATCCAGCTCCTGTTCCTGCAGACACCCCAACAATCCCACCCTGGGCATCCCTGGAGTGGTGTCCAAACCCTCCTGGAGCTCTGGCAGCCTCGGGGCTGTGCCCATTCCCTGGGGAACCTGGGCAGTGCCAGCACCCTCTGGGGGAAAAACCTTTCCCTGATCTCCAGCTTGACCCTCCCTGACACAGCAAGCCACAGAACACAGGAAAACTCCAGCTGGCCTCAACAACCAAACAAAACAAAACCAAGGTAAAAGAATCTAGATGGTTTGTTTTTCTATCACAAACATGGCCACGTGGCCCAAATTCAGAAGGACTTCAAAGACTGAGGTTACCCAGGGGCAGGAGAGCCCTGCCTGCCTTCAGGAATACCCTCCCATATTTTTATGGTCAAGACACAAGAAGAACCCAATTAATGATGTCTCTTTCTCCCCTGCAAACCCAATGGTTGGGGGAAGAGAGGGACTCTCCACAGGACATGGGTGAGCCTGGATATTCCCCCCACCCCCCAGACTACAGCAGGAGCACCCAAGGAGTGGAGGAACTCACTTGCTGGTTGGCCATTGTGTGGTACCACCAGAATAGCCTTGTAGTGATGTAGTAAGCCACCACCACGTCCACAGTGTAGTGGTCATGAGCAAGGAGGATGCAGAACATCCCCACCATGCTGAGCGCCCAGCAGAGCCAGTGGTACCACCAGAGTCGCCGTGGGGAATCTGCAAAGGAGCACAAGCAGAGGTTACTTCCAAGTTGAACCTTATCAGGACTACTGCTGTGATTAGCAGAGGTCATGGACTGCAGTCCTGGCTGATGCCTGTGCTGAGATTAAGAGCAGGAATGCTGAGACCACAAAATAACTATCACTCTCTTAAGGTGTAACTTAAAATTGTACCCGGGGTAATGAGATTCTTGGAAATGAGAAAGGTTATGAAATCTTTGATATAATGTACCCATGCCAGTCAAATAAACCTGCTGGTGTTTAGGTGGGATACTGGGATGGGATTGTTCCCTGGCAGGGTGGGCAGGCCCTGGCACAGGGTGCCCAGAGCAGCTGTGGCTGCCCCTGGATCCCTGGCAGTGTCCAAGGGCAGGTTGGACTTTGGGGCTTGGAGCAGCCTGGGACAGTGGAAGGTGTCCCTGCCCATGGCAGGGGGTGGAATGAGATGGGCTTTAAGGTCTCCTCCAACCCAAACCATCACAATCCCTCTGGTGAAGAATTTTTCCCTAATATCCAGCTTGAGGCCATTTCCTCGTGGAAAACGCAGGTATTTCAACGGGAATTGTGTTTGCCAGTGAGCACAACAGAAACCCCTCGGTCAGGAAGGAACCCAGAAGAGCAGAGCAGAGCAGCAGGGCACTCACACTCTTTGATGAACAGGTAGGTGAGGGTGAGGATGACGGTGTGGCCGCTGTACAGGTAGTCCCCACACATGTTGTGGGAGCCCGTGATGGACAAGCCTCCGCCGGCAATCAACTTCATTATCCTTCGCAGGTGAGATTCCCAGTCTCCAAAGAGCTGGTGGGACAGCAAAACACAAAAGCACAGTCAAATATCACAGCTCAAAGCAATGGTTTCAAGCAGCAATTTTGGCCTTTCAGTCCCCCTCCCTTTCTGCTTTGATCCACAAGATCAATCAGCAGATGAATAAATCCTCAGCCTTTCCCAGAAGTTTGCAGCACATTTCTAGCAGGAAAAAGAGACACGAGTGTTTTGATGCTTTGCACCTCTTTTAGCTGGTGCTCAGGTGAGACTTTCCTTCTGTTCAAGAGGCACTGCACTCTATAATAAATGAGGTTTAATTTAGTTCATGTTGTTGGTAACAGGCCCTACGGGTGATCATCCAACAGAAACCAGGAGGAACTGCCCAGGCTGAACAGCCAGCTGCCAAAACCAGGATCTGCTGAACAGAAGAGCATCTCACTCCAAACCCTAAGGCCTTGGAAAATTCTGCAAGATTATTTCTTTCCACTTCCCATTCCAACAGAAACATCTGTGGTGTCTCAGAGCACGGTGCCAGACTTGTGCTTTGAATCCACAGCAGCCGAAGCAGGGATCTCCCTCCACACTCAGATTTGCTCTGACCCACCCCCAACCACGGCACTGGCTCACAGAGCATTCCTGAAAAAGCTTCAGTTTGCCCAAGGAAAGCCAAATCCAAGGAAACTAAGTCCTTCCTGTATGGACACTCTGCTCCCTCTCTCGAGCGACCGAGGGCAGCTGGCACTGCCCAAGACTTTAGCTGCTCTCAGCTCTTAGCCTAGGCCAAATATTAAACAAATCCACAAAAAATGTCTGCCATGGGACAACCAGGATGTGTGGGGAACGTCTGGGACCCACCAGGAAGCAGGGACTAATGGATCAATGCACCTCACCTAATTTTATGGTGTTTGAAAACCCATGGAAACCATTGAACTGTCAGAAGGAAACACAGATCCCCCAGGCTGGCCACTATGCTTTTATTGCAAAGCTTGGCCTTGCTTTAAGAAGTGGAAATTAATAATTTCTGACAGACCTGAGAATGTTCTTTGCAGGAATTAAACATTTCCTGCTAAGAGTTGCTCACAAACACTAAACTGCTCCCCAAAGCCCACTTTTCACAATCACACACAACTCAATAAGGTGTTGAGAGGCTATTCTTTTCCCACCAGTACATTTAGAGCTTTCAAGAAAACCCAGCTTTATCCTTAATCTTATCAGGGCCCTCAGCTTGTCTCTACTTGAGTAATGAGAAGGATTTGCCAATGCTGTAAATTCCCCAAATGGGCAGATTTATTCACTTCAGCCCATAAATACCTGTGTTCTCTCTTTTTTAATTTTCTAGCAGCAGGCTGCTCAAACACAGTGCTGATTCCTCTCCCACTCACTTCTCTTTCCAAACTCCCTCCAAAACCACAAAGGTTCTGCCTTGGCAAACACTGGCTGGACTTTCCCCAAGGAACCAAAGCATTTTGGTTTTGTTTGGACGTGCCAATCCTCACCAAAACAACAACAGCACGTGGATCAAGTCCAATCAGCATTTTACTACCTGTACCTCAGTGATTTTACAACCTGCCACCTGATTTATGGCTCTGCTTCTGCCCTTTCTCCTGCTTCAGCCACGTCATAGCACAACCAGCCCCAGGAACTGCAGCAAGGATCAGGATTCCAGCAATGCTGGGGTGACCAGACACGGATGCAACACCAGCAGCCCTGTCCCATCTCCACCCTGAGCACATGAATTACCCTTCCAGGGTGATCACAAGGGTCAAGCACCTCTGTCCCAGTAGCCTAGTTTCAGCCATGGCTTTCACAAGCCTAATTTACCCTTGGGAGTCAGTGCTGGACTAGGGAGGAGGTGAGAAGTCCTTGTGCTAACAGAATTGCAAAAATATGTGCAAGAGACAGCCTCAGGAAAATCTCTCTGGGCCGTTTTCAACCACAAATCATTTTTGGATCTGACACACTGAGGTGTGTATTTATTTAGAAATCAGTGACTCACACATGGCAAAGGTTGCACACCTTCAGCAGCTTCATTGGGGACAGAAACATGCTGATCATGCAAATTAGTTGAAAATGCCACAGAAATTGGGTAGCTCAGTGCTTTGAAAAGGGTCAGAATTCCTGCAGTGCCCCACAGCACCTGTCAACACCTGCACTGAGAGGGCAGCCAGTGACCTGCAGAAGGATGTCCCTGACCAAACCAGCATTCTCAAATTAAAATTACAGAACGGTTTGGGCTGGTTTGGGTTTAGAGTTCACCTCATTTTACCCCTGCCA
>VZSR01000745.1:1539491-1559771 GCA_013398615.1 Brachypodius melanocephalos
CTCCATGCCCTCCTTATGCTGGGGGCACCAGTACCATGCACAGAATTTTTTGGGGGGTCTCTCATGAGAGCAGGGCAGAGGGGCAGAATCCCCTCCCTTAGAAACCCTTCTTGAGAAAGCTTTTTTGGGAACAGCAGGAGGAGGGGGAAACACAGAGATTAGAGCATGGCAGGGCAGCCAGGAGGAGTTTACCTTTGGAGAACACTTGAAATGCATTCCAGGTACTGGGAGTGTAGTCACATACATGGTAATACACCGGTACAGGTATAGTGTGCCAACTATACAGAAAAATCTTCTGCTAATTATAGACCTGGCAGGGAGAAAAAAAAAAACAGGCAAAAATAAGGAGGTCACTCAAGGCAAACAAAATCCACAAAGGTAAATAAACCAAACCACCAGCTGTTTTCTCCTGATGCTTTGGAAACTCGTGACACTATCGGCTTACACCTGGGAATGCTGAACCACTCCACAAATATTCCCATGCCTTCCAGGCCAGGAACACAGGAGCAACTCAACTCACACTGCCCTTGAAGGTGATCACAGGAAATCTAAGGATTAGGATGCAAAAGCCTGTGCAGATTTGGTGCTGAAGTCATTAGAGGGGATTTCGTGCCCCACACCCCTCCATTAGCTGTGGCTGTCACTTATTTCCTATTCAAGGCAGGGGATAAAGTTACAGTATTTTCATTCTAAGACAGAAAGGAGTAAGTTTATTTCAGCTGACACAAAATTTAGTGATTACAAAGGGTCTCCTGTATAACCCAGAGGAGTGAGAGAACACATCTTTCCTGAGCAGCATTATAAAGGAAGCAGCTCACATCAGCAAGGAAAGCTCCCAAATGAAAACACAGAGCTGCTCTGGCAGCAGGACAGGCTGTTTGCAGGGAAGCCACTCAGCAGCCACAGCTGCACAGATGTTTATTAGTGAGGGCTGATGGTCACAGAGAGGGCAGATGCAGACCTGGGGTACCGTGAGGTGCTTCTGCAAAACCAGCACCAGCACCTGGGGTAAAGGATGGGCTCAGGGAGGGACAGCCACCCCCAAAACTGCCCCGCTGGGGTAACACCTGAAAACACCTCAAAGAAAGACAATTGAACCTCTCCTGGCACATCCACCAGGACAGGAGCAACCTCTGGAGAGATCCTAAGGAGACATCACTGCCAGGGTTACAATAATCAGGGTGAATCCAGTTACAGCAATCACCCTTCGTGTGCCACTGGCTACAGACCCTGTGGGTTTGCTTCATTTTAAATCACTGTTCTTTGCACTTATGGCCATTTCAAGCTGCAGGTTCTGGCATTCACAGAATCCACAAACAGTCTGGACAGGGAGAGACCTTAAAGCTCATCCAGTGCCACCCCTGCCATGGGCAGGGTCGCCTTCCACTGTCCCAGGCTGCTCCAAGCCCCAAAGTCCAACCTGGCCTTGGACACTCCCTTGGACACTTGGATCCAGGGGCAGCCATAGCTGCTCTGGGCACCCTGTGCCAGGGCCTGCCCACCCTCCCAGAGAACAATTCCTACTCAACATTCCCTCTAATCCTGCACTCTTGGCAGTGGGAAGCCATTCCCTGTGTCCTGTCCCTCCAGGCCCTTCTAAAGTCTCTCTCTCTTTCTTTCTTGAAGGTTCCCTTCAGGCACTGGAATTCAGTTGTTGCCATTTTGCTCACTTTTAAAAACAATAATATTCCTATCAAGCTGAGCTCTTTCAAAACTCAAAATCAGCCATTAAATTTTTCAGTGCTTTTGGCACAGTTAATAAACTGGAGAGCTTCACTCTGGAAGGAGTATGAGCTTGCAATGCCAGATCAGTAACACCTTGAGTGCTTTTGATTTATCAGGAAAAATTCAGCTCTTGCAGGGTAAACACATTCTGCACTCGAGTACTCACTGCTGTAACACAGTATTCCAGACTTTTTTCCTTCCCTCTTCTGGTGTAAACATGGGCAAAGCTGACAGTTAAGAATGATAATTATTAATCTTGCTCCACCAAACTGAAATTTAAGTGTGGAGGGCACCATTCCAGTGGGACAGGGGTTCTCCTCTGCAGAGTTTTTCCTCGAAGATTTCACCCTTGTGGCTTTTAGAACCAGACATGAACCTGCTTTTTTCTTTGTAACATAAAGGCAAATAGGGGGTTGGGGATTAAAGGCTGAGCAACACCATATTCTGAGAGACCAAAGAAGTGGCAGCATTTTACCGAGCACTGAACGGCTTTTTTAAATTAAAACTATAGCTTGATTTTGCTGGATTTGGTATTTTACCTTAGGAAAGTCTGAGAGAGCTCTGCATTGCAGTACAAAGAAAAAATAAATATAAAAAGCCTCCAGTTTCCCTTTCTCCAGAGGATTTGTGAGTGTGAGACTCAGAGCCAGCCAGCAAGTACAACCTCCACAACTATTCCCAGCCCAGAGAACTCCATCCCAGCTCAGCAGGGAGCACACAGCTCCTTCAGCCCCATGAGCTAACCACATGGCCAGTTCTGGCATTGTGCTTCTCCCACAGCATCTGGGAATGCTTCTCAGAGAAGTTAATCTGCCTCAGCAGATTCCTTGAGCTCCCTGTGGAAACTCCAGAGTGCTCAGCCAGACCTGCTCCTGCCTTCAGGACACGCCAGCCCAATTCCACGCCATGGACAGCATTAGAATCATAAAATCCCAGAATGGTTTGGGTTGGAAAGGACCTTAAAGCCCTTCCAGTTCCACCCCTGCCACAGGCAGGGACACCTTCCACCGTCCCAGGCTGCTCCAAGCCCTGTCCAGCCTGGCCCTGGACACTGCCAGGGATGAGGAAGCTGAAGTGAGGAAAGCCCATCTGGCCCAATGCCCCCCTTTATTCCTGAATTAAGTTTCAAAGGGAGGGGATAACCCCACCATAAAAGGGATTCAGCTCTTTCTGCAGCACTCAGTCACCACCCCTTTGGTGTGCACCATCCAACATCACAAGAACAAGGTCCTCCAGATAAAGCCACCTCGCTGGGCTCCTGTTCCTGCCACCACCTCTCCTGCTCTTCCCTTTCTCCTGCACTTCTCTTTCTGCTACTCAGCCACAGTTTGGGCCTCTTGGGCCTTGATCCCTCTGCTCACAGATAGAAAGAGAGATTTTGGTCTTTGAATGTTCTTTCCATGATCAGTGCATACACTGACCAAGCTCTGGGACTGCCTGGCATCTTCCCCTAACACCAGGAAAGGCCCTTCCAAAGGGGACTTCCCATGGCAGGGGGTTGGAGTGGGATGATCTTTAGGGTCCCTTCCAGCCCCAAACATTCTGTGATTCTCTAACATAAAAACAAACACCCCAAAGCAAATGGGGACATGGCAGGGGGGGACCTTCACATCTGCCACTGACATCAATAAATGTATGTGACCATCAACTCAACCCATATATCACTGCTTCAAAATCTCCCAGGATTCTGCTGTTCTTCACCTACAGGCTCTGCTCAGCTCCACCACAGGGTGTTTGAACCCTGGTATGGCCCTCTTAACCTGACATCTCCTTCCTAAGGGCAATGCCACACCACCTCCTCTAGCTGTTTCCCCTGAGTTTAAAATCATGGAATATCCTGAGCTGGAAGGAACCCAGAAGGATCATTGATCCAGCTCCAATCCCTACAAAGACACCCCAACAGTCCCACCCTCCTGGAGCTCTGGCAGCCTCGGGGCTGTGCCCATTCCCTGGGGAGCCTGGGCAGTGCCAGCACCCTCTGGGGGAAGAACCTTTCCCTGATCTCCAACCTGACCCTGCCCTGGCACAGCTCCAGCCATTCCCTTGGATCCTGGTTCACAGCTGCCCTCACAAGAGCACGAGTTGTGCTCCCTCTGAACAAACAGTGAGTTCAGAACATCGTTTCATCCAATCCATGGCTTTTCACTCATGAAAATGGTTCAAGTTAACCATGCAGGCAAACACGAACAGGGGTGTTGCTCAGTTTCTTAGGGACCATTTGGACCTCTGCCTTCTGCACAAGCAGCTCACACTGCGTGCTACCTCTTTCAGCTTAGAAAACTGCGATAAGTAGATCACAAAAAGCTTCCTTTTGTTTGGGTGCAAACCAGCATCTGCCCTCCAAAAGCTGCCAGAAGCCCTCAAGTTTTGAAAAGGTTTTTACTTACTTGTATTTTAAGAGCAGCCACTGAACAAACCACAGTCCTACAAGGATCATGCCGTTGACTTCACAAATAGAAAAAGCCCATTGCACCCGATCAAAGCGATCAAAAAATGCATCTGGGAGGGGAGGCTGCACCTCCTTGGGAGGCACTCGTTCATGAACCACCGAGATAGTCACCGTGGTGAAGACAAAACAAGAAAGTGCATAAATAAAAGCCAGGAAAGTCTTGCCCCACTCCATGGGATACTGCGAGCGCTCGGGCTCGGGCATGGGGATCTTGATCATCTCCTTCTTGAACCCATTGGGGACCCCATTGAGCTTGAGCGCGGCGCCGAAGCCGTTCTGGCGCGCGGCGTCGCCGGCGCGCACGTGCCCGTTGGTGTGGCCGTTCTTGTGAGCCTCCATGTGGTGAGCCATCTTCAGCCCCTCGATCATGTTCAACAGCCGCTGGCCGCTGTCGGAAGACACCCGGGACAGAGGGGACTTCTTGAAATCCTCCTCCGTCAGGTTGATGAGGTCCCGCCCGGTGAAGCTCTTCAGGGGCTCACAGTACTCCGGCACGGCATTGTCCGTCAGCCAGCTGGTCACCTCCTCGGGTGACCACAGCACCACTTCTTTCATCTCGCCGGGGACGGTGGCACATGGGCTTTAAAGCGGGCAGCAGTCACTGCGGCTCCAGCGCGGCGGGAAGCTCCTCCTTGGCTTCATCTCGTCCCGGGAATGGGTTTGGCCAGAGGAGAGCCTGTCCCTACCCAGCCGGCACCAGCGTGCGGGCACCGCGGCCAGCATAGGAGACGCTCTACTTCATCTTCGTGTTGGCATTCTTCTCCCTGGGGAGGGGGAGAAAACACAAAACCAGGCATTAGGACGGCACGTTCATGGCCAAAGACGAAATTCCTACACAAAAACAGCTGTGCTCGGGATGGACAACGGACTCTGGAGGGGAAAGAGCAGCAGATTCGAGCTCCAGCCTTGTACACACAGCACTGTCCTTCCCGAGCTTGCTGCTGATTTCTTAAAAGATTTAACACCACTCTGCAGCTGTGGGAAGCTTCCTTCGTGTTCTATATTTTTTACATTTTCCATTTCAGTGCTCTAGTCCATGAGCAGCACCCAAATTCCTCTTACAATCATCACAGTCATGGATTTAAGGAGCTACAGAGCAAATGCTTGGTATTATCTGTGGTAGAAACCTTTCCTGCCCCTTACAGACTGGTACCTTAATGCAATGTGTGGCACCAGTGATTGAATACGAAACCTGTTTTTCATTCTGCGAGGCAAAAATCATAAAATCACAAAATCCCAGACTGGTTTAGGTTGGAAGGGATCTTAAAGCCCATCCCATTCCACCCCCTGCCATGGGCAGAGACACCTTCCACTATCCCAGCTTGCTCCAAGCTCCGTCCAACCTACCCTAGAAGTCTTCCAGGTGCCACATATAGTCATCGACACTAAAAAATTTATGTAGATAAGCAAGGATCTACTCTCTGGGCCAAAAGAGCAGCAAGAAAATCAATAACCAAGCAGATCAGCCTGAAAAACTGAAGCACTTAGGTTTGCAAGTATTTAGCAACTCTGTGAGGTAAATTTGACTGTTTCCAGGGTATACCACTCAAATTCAAAGAAATGTTTTCTACCAGCTAAAAAAAGGAACCAGAAGAAAAATTATATTTTTTTTAAAAAAGAGGAACTAGGTAAGAAACTTCTATACTCAATGAATTGCAGAAATAGCTTAGAAAAGCTGACTGCTTCCAGTCCAAAAGTTACAAGAACACAGAAGTTACTTGCTTGGAATCTCTTCCTGAATTTTTGAGATACGAGCAGAAAACAAGGTAGCGATGACCACCACCAGCAAATCCTCAGATCTGAGGTATTTATTCAACCAACCAACCAAAACTGCTCCTCCTCAGAGCAAGGAGAGGAAAGCAGTGGAAGCCCCACCATCCCACAAACCACGTGCTCTGCTGCAGCATTGTGAACGTGAAGTGAGAAGGTAACAGCACAGGGGAAAAAAAAACACTTCATATTTTCAAAAGTCTCATCAAGCCTTTATCAGCTGTAAGAATATTTTTAGCCTCTTACAGGCTCCCAAGTGTTTGTGTTCCATCAAAGGGTGTAAAGTTGTGACTGAAGAAAACCAAAATAATTTACCCTACTGGCACGATTTGAGCTGAAGAGGCTCAGAACAGATACAGAGCTTTACTCCTATGCAATCAATTCATTTTTTGACCTGTTACCTCTAAGCTCAGCAAGAAACACAAGGTGCAGTTTTTAATCTGTTTTTCCATGGAATGAACTGTCATGGCAGAGAAAACGTGTTGGCTGGAAGGACTGGCAGTACTTTGGACAAGCCACCTCTCACTTACTGGAATATGTGGAATATATCCCACACCAGGAATGTGCACATATTCAAATCCATGGAGCAAGCAGGGATGAAGATGACTCTTCCACTTTGTGCATATCTGTGTTGTTTTAAAGCAGAAGTGAGGATACAGCTCTATTTGCTTCCTTTTCTTTCAATACTGAGGAAGGCTTTCAAGCCACGGATTGCTTCATTATTCAAGTTATGTTTAGCAAATCAGTATTTAGTTACAGAGCTCTGAACATGGAAAAAGGGTGGCCTGAATTATGCATGGTAACCCACATTAGAAGCTCCTACAAGGCCAGGACTGAGCAGCAGCTCAGCTCCACCTGCCCATCTCCTCTGGCAGCACAGATTCCCAACAGACAATCCTAACAGACTTCTTGTTGCTTCCCAGGATGGTGCCTCACAGTGTTGAGAAAGCCAAAGTTATTTATTTTTAAAGCTGTTTCCCCTCCCGAGCTCTGGGCCTGCAGCAGGGCTCAGCTCCCCGTGCTGTCTCACAGCCACAGTGCTTCTTCTCCCAATTTTGTCTTAAAATCCTGCCTGGCTTTGGGGCTCCATGAGCTCTCTGTGGGCACCACGAGGTGGGGCAATATTAATTAAACCTTTTCAGTTTTCAACAGTGGAGAGCCTGAATCCAAACTTCCCAAATCCCTGAACCCGCAGAGCAGCTTCCTGTCCACCCTGAGGACATTTTTAAGGATTCAGAATCCCAAAGACACAGTTCAGGAATCCCAAAGACATGGTTCAGGAGCCTGTAACCAACCTTCAAACTACATCTCCACTGCCAGGGAAGGTCTAGATTGGATACTGGGAAAAATTTCTCCATGGAAAAGGTTGTCCAGCCCCTGGAATAGGCTGCCCAGGGCAGTGGCAGAGTCACCATCCATGTCTGGAGAGATTTAAAACATTCGTAGATGTGGCACTCAGGAAAATGGGCTTGTGGTGCCTTGGGAGTGCTGGGGGAATGATTGGACTCAATGAGCTTAGAGGGCTTTTCCAATTTAAACCATTCCCTGATTACATTCCATGCAAAGCTGCCAGCAGGTTCTAAGATGAGCTCCAGATGGAAAAATCTGCTGCCAGTTGCAAATAGCACTCAGATGCTGCCACAAGAGTCCCAAAATGCTGGTGTGACCCCAGGATACCTGGCCTGGCAGCCTGACAAAAACCAACAAATGTGTGCCTTGCAGTAAAACTGCAGGTTTGGGCAATACTGCTGGAAACTGCAGTTCCAAAATGTGCAATCCCAGCCCGCTGCTCTCACACCCTCAGTGTAAATCACTACCAAGCACCTCTTGTAAAAGCAGAGTAGATGATACAGGAGGAAAGGTAATCCTGTGCCAAGGACAAAGGGCATGGAGATGAGTTGTTTTCACTCACAGTTAAAATCAGGAAAACCAAGTAAAATTTTTAATACCACTTATTATTCGAGCCTGTTTTCACAGCCTGTCTAATGGGGGAGGAATAGGCAAAAAAGCTTCTTTACTCACACCTTCCAGCTTGTCACATTAAAAATTCTTCATTCCCTATGGAACATCCATGAAAGCTTGATGGGGTGCAGTTTGCAGAAACTATGGGGGACTCACAGCTCTCACTCACCCTCTCCCTTCCACAAAAGGTCTTCTCCTCTCCACACAGGCTGAAGGCAGAGGTGGTGACCAGGGTCAGCTGCAGCCAGGCCACATGCCCAGTTTCGGAGCGGTCCCATGAGGATGGGGCACACACAAACCTCCCCAGCCCTGACACAGGTTCTTCAGCCTGGGTGACTAAAAATTCCCTCCATCTGCAGCAGAGCTGCCTCATTAAGGAGCCTGAACCCGACAAGGAATTATAAATAACAGTGTGATTATCATAACAATACCAACTGCACCATGATAATGATGCTGTGGAATACCAGTACCTCAAAATATCCACACAAGAGCCAGCAAAATTAAACAACCTCACCAAGGGCTCCAGGTCGCACCTCCTCGTGTTTACAGGACCTTTTTCCCAGTTCCCAGCAAACACTGAAGTGCTAACTCAAAACATGGGGAATAATTCCCACCACCACTTCCATCCACACCTTGACCACAGCCACCCCAGAGGGTTAAACAAGTATTTGGGGTGCACTGTTACAACCCTGCCTATCAAGACCTGCTCTCCTGGGCATAAGCAGCAAAGGTGGCAGCATCAACCTTTCTGGTCAAAGAACTGGATAATCAGCCATGAAACCATCAGCTGATTACTCCTCCACACTTAGAATCATGGAATGATCTGGCTTGGGAGGGACCTTAAAGCTCATCCAGTCCCACCCACAGCTGCTCTGGGCACCGTGTGCCAGGGCCTGCCTACCCTCCCATGGAACAATTCCTTCCCAATCTCCCATCCATCCCTGCCCTCTGGCAGTGGAAGCCATTCCCTGTGTCCTGTCCCTCCATCCCTTGTCCCCAGTCCCTCTCCAGCTCTCCTGGAGCCCCTTTAGGTCCTGGCAGGGGCTCTGAGCTCTCCCTGGAGTCTTCTCTTCTCCAGGTGAACACCTCCAGCTCTTCCAGCCTGGCTCCAGAGCAGAGGGGCTCCAGCTCTAGGAGCATCTCCAAGGCCTCCTCTGGACCTGCTCAAACAGCTCCACATCTTTCCCATGCTGAGGACAAGGCCCAGGTCTGCAGTCCCCTTGCAAGCAGAAACTTTTAACTCTCACAATTAACACTGATGAGACAAAACCACATCCACACAAACCAGCAAAAACCCACCTCCTATGTTTGTTCATCTCGAAACTCCTCCTAAAGCACTTTGAAACCCAACCAAAGCGAAGCAAACCTAAACCTTCCAAAATCAAATTGTGCCCTGCTCATGTTTGTGCTTTTACTCTCTAAGCTTTGCTGCCAGGGCAACAGTCACTATAGAAATCAGTCAAATAATAAGCTATTTCAACAACTCGTCACCAGGAGCCAGGAAATCCTTTCAGAGGCAGTGGGTGTGTTCCACTTGCAACCCTCAGCATCCTTCCCAGACAGCCCAGAAAAGTTGAGAGGATCCGAGCCTCCGTGACAAATGAGAGTCTCGATGAGAGAGGTTCGTAAGCACAGCTGGAAGATACAATAATGGTGTTTTGGCCCTTGGAAAACAAACTCTGAGGTTCACACTGATAATGTGTGCACACAAATAAGCAGGAGAAACCCAGCTGCTGTAAGGATTGAAGACTGAATGCTTTATAACCCAGCCCACCAGCGAATTCTCCAGCCCCACTGATGAGCAGGAGTTCCACAGAGACCGAGTGCCCTGGATAAAAGCTGGGAGCTCCCGTCCTGTCATTTTAGAGCACAAAACAAACTGTTCACAGCAGCAGGGCCTGAGTCACTGCTGCAGTCACCTCCTCTCCAGGCATTCCATCATGGCCAACAATAACGCTCTGACACCTCAATAACTGGACATCCCGTACTTGACAAGCACCTCTGCACACCAGTTTGCAAGGAAAGGGAGCTGCCTGCCACAAATTATGTGCTGGATAGCCCTAACAAGCTCTCGAGCAGTGTTTTCCTCCGTCCAGGACAGACTTGCCTCCAAACCAGCATCACCCCTTCTGCACTACTAATAAGCAAGAAACTGCCAGCAGTGTAGAACTGGCCAGTAAAGCTGGCTTTGTGCTGGAAATGCAAATATATGCAAATATAACATAGCTGTAGGTGTAACATTGAGGCACAGGTGGGCTCACAAGCTGCACAGAGCTCCAAGATAGGTTTCCAAGGTCAGCCCCAGCTGGAAAACATTGGCCTGTGGACAGAAGTCAGAGCAAGTGGAGCTACTACTACAAAAAGAGAGGCTGAGATGAAAATGCAAAGCAACACCCACATCCCCTGAACAGCTACTTACAGAGCTTCAGAGGGAGAAAAAGCCCTGCCTGGATACTACATAAATCCCTGAGCAGCCTGGTTTTTTCTAAATTACTTGATACCAAGAAGAAAAAGAAACCCTCACCATATATTTTCTATCTTAATTGAATTAAAAAATAATTAAAAAAAAAACCCAACCAGAAATGAAAATCCACTCACGGGTGTAACAGTTCCCATTGTTATGCATGGAGGATTTAAAACCCAAAGTACTTGCAGCACATTTGGATAACCAAACAGGTCCCACCTCCAGATGGGAACACCACCAGGGAGTATTTCCTTCCACGAGATTCCACCAGAGCTTGGAGCACCCTGGTCTTAGTGGAAGGTGTCACTGCCATAGCAGAAGCTGAAACTGGATGGTCTTTAAGGCCCCTTCCAACCCAAACAATTCCCTAATTCTGTGATTTATAGCCCCACATCTCAGCTTTCTTCCTCTCCCATCCTCCTGGTGCTTGGCAGTAGTTATGAAAACCAGCAAACGCTCAGGAGGAGGCCTCACCTGAGCAGCAGTCTCACCCCAGGCGCAGCTGCTAAGCAGGGCTTTTATTCTCCCAGGACAGAAATCCTGCTCCCAATGATCTGGGGATGGAAAGGATATAGGGGGAGGAGGGCAGGTTTAAGCTGCAATTATTTCAGGCTTGGAAGTTGCCCCGAATAAGGGAGGCAGAGACAGGCACCAGGCCCAGAGCCTTTCTGCAGGGGTAACCCAGGCACCCATCCCATTTTGTACTCCATTCCACAATCCTACTATCTCAATCCTAAAAATAAACCAACATCTGCAATGGAAGTGGGACCAATATTGGCTTATTTTTGAACAGCTGCAACAGGAAATCCATGCTCCCCATCCCAAATGCAAAGAGGAGTGTGAAAATATTAACAGAACATCACAAATCATTTAAAAATTAGTTTGGACTGGATATTAAGAATAAGTTGTTCCCTGGAGGATGGGCAGGCCCTGGCACAGGGTGCCCAGAGAAGCTGTGGCTGCCCCTGGATCCCTGGCAGTGTCCAAGGCCAGGCTGGACTGGGAGCACCTGTAGAAGGTCCCTGCCCATGGCAGAAGGTGGAATAAGATGAGCTCTAAGATCCTTCCAACTCAAACAATTCTGTGATTTTATGCATAATCTGCTCAGACACCAGGATCTTCAATGCTTCAGCAGCTTCCTACAGCAGAACCAACCCACCCAGCACCCCCCAAACCAACCCACGCCCCTCGCACACCACACCGCGCTCAAACTTTGCCCACGTGGGATCTGCTCAGGAGAAGCCCAGAGCTTCTGTGGGCTCTGTCCTCAGGCAGCAGCACAGCTGAACACACATCTCTGTGCTGCCTCAGGATCTGGGTCAGCCAGAGATAGGGCAGGGCTGGAAATAGAGCCCCGTGTCCCCGTGCAACCCCGCACACAATCCGGTACTGAAGAGTGCACAGCAATGCTCACCATCCTCCTGAGATTACCCAAATCTCCCCAGACTGATACACCAGCAACAAAACACCTTCAAAGGAAAAACAGATGAAACACTGAAAAGGCAGAAAATGTGTGGGTTTTTCTCCCTACAAGGCAGGGCAGAAGGATGGAAGCAGGAAAATAAGGAGAGACTAAACGTTTGTGACATGCTCCATATTTTAACTCAGTTAGTGCAGGTGTTTGGGGTTTTTATGAGGTTTTTTAACCTCCAGTGACTACCTAAAAGTCATTTGTTATTAGAAAGTCAGATTGGTTGGAAACCTATGGGAATCTAAGTGGCAGCATGAATTTAAAATTTAAAAAATCATGGGAACAGAAAGGGAAGTTGTGCCCAAGGAAACTGAGAGCAGTCTTGTGACTGATGGTAACGTGGCTCTGAAATGCAGACTCCAGCATAATTTGCCAAACCAGCCATGCAGATTAGGAAAAGGAAACCTGGCAGAAATCACAGAGAAAACAGAGAAGACTTAAACCAGTTACTTGACATATTTTTTTAATATTAGGGTTTGTTACTGGCCATGTATGAGACAGTAGCCAGACCACAACAGTCATTCCCTCCCAACTGCCTTTGCCAGGGTTGCAACTAAAGCAAAAGAAAACTAAGTTTACATGCTAGGATTCCCAGCCTAGAATAATATTTCCATATTTCATTAGCAATATAAATATTTTATTTCAAACATCCTGCTTTTGAAGTCTCAACACATCAGACCCACATCAAAAAGACTCCAAGCCTCCAGAGTTGAAATGTGAATATCTCTGGATCTTCACGCACAGTGCCATTCTCTGCACTTCAGCTGTTATTTTTCATAAACCCACCCAAAAGACACACCATCAACATTATTCATTTTCAATGTCATTGCTTTTGGGAAACAAAACAATCCCTGGGTTTGCCTTTATTAATTTAGTTTCATGTAACACCGAGTTCCTTGGTCTGAAAGACAAAACACCACACATCTTCAAGATTACTTTTGGTATAAATAGTCTGAATTTTTGAACACAGAGTCCTGCTCTTTCCAGCAATACCTGCTCAGAGCTGCACCAAAAATCAAATAAGTCTCCTCAAGACATGTCTGCAGGAAGGAGAGGAAGGCTCTAATTGCATAGTTGGTCTAGAAAAATCAGAAACACAGGAAAGAGAAGGGAAGAAAAAGTAAAAAAATCCCAAACCATCTTGACTGCCAACAAGTTATGGGTTTAGAGCCTGCACAATGGGGATGTGTCTGACCAGAGCCAGATCTCCTGACATTGCAGATGAACTGTCCTGGCATCCTCCTTTTTGTGGTTATGCTACAAGCAGGAAAAACCCTCTTGATTTATTTGCCAAATCCCAGAACCTTTCTTTACTCTCCATTACAGGAAGCCAAATTCCTCTGTTTGCAGTGGAGATCTGCCACTGCTGGCCTTGGCCTGGATGGCAAAAACACGCTCCAGCAAACCCAGCGTGGCTGGGGACACAAATCCTCCCCTTCCCAGTCCAGCCATCCAGCACCTCCTTCTTCAAGGGTCTCTGGCTTTTGCCTCTTATAGGCAATTTCATCATTGATGCTCAGTGTTTTGGGCACTGAATGCGACACTCTGATGATTCAATGAGCTTCAAATTTCAGAATTTGGTCTCCAGAAACCCAAGCCATTCCTTGCCCAGTGCTGCAAAGTAGCTTTATCTGTGTGTCAGACTATTCCTACTCATTCCACCAACTGCTCCTACTCAGCTCCTCCCAATCCATGTCAGATGTGACACTGCTCCCATCGATGACCTGTGACACCAGCAAATCCTGCTTAAATCTTGCTGCTGGCAAGTGGGCACTGAACCCAAAGAACACGAATACACAAACATCCTCCCTGAAACATGAAGCATTCCTTACAATTTGAACTGATAGATAATTGAAGATCACAAAATAACACTGAAGACACGCCTCCTTCCACACTGACAGCAATGGTGACAGTGTGTGCCACCAGGTACATGCCAAACAACTGCCCAGATCACAAGCAGAGTCACTTGAAGTCATTGCAATGTGTTCAAAGGGTGCAAAATATGTTTTGCATATTCCCCTCAGCTCAAAGGTTCACAGAGAAGGAGAAACAAGGGAAGATAAAAAACTTAGATCTCATCATCTAACTGTTCTGGAAATTATGGCTATTTCAATAACCACCTGAAAGCCTCAGAAGTAAGTTCCTCCTGCAGACACATGCAATTGTTTCTAAATTCCTCTCCTAGTGACACACTCGAGGCACAGGGATGTGCCTGTGTCATGCTGTGCTAACACCTTTATGAGTTGTCCATCAGCCACCTGGTTACGGAAGAGCCCAGGGAATATCTCTGGAACAGTGGCTCTCAGCCATCCTTTCCTCTGCAGGCAGTCACTCCAGCGTCTGGCACACTGAACAGGAAAGACTGGATGGCTGGATAACAGATCCACAGGCTGAACTGGTAGGATTTGAACACATCCATTAAATCAGTTCCAGAAGTAACCCGTAATTCCAGCCAAACAAGGGAATCTCAGCCAGAGGTACTGGGTAAGTGGGACCAGCTTGTGTTCCTGCCATGGAAATTAGGCTGTGCTTAAAAAAGAGAATCTCAGAATGATTTGGGTCGAAAGGGACCTTAAAGCCCAGTGTCACCCCCTGCCATGGGCAGGGACAGCTTCCACTATCCCAGGTGGCTCCAAACCCCATCCAACCTGGCCTTGGACACTTTCAGCAATGGAAAAGCCACAGCTTCTCTGGGAAGCCTGTGCAAGGGTCTCCCCACCCACACAGGGAAAAATTTTTTCCTGATATCCAATCTAACCCTACTCTGTGTCAGTTTGAAATTAGAACAATATTTCACCTTCCAAATTCCCCCACCTGGGGAACACTGTCATCCACCACTCACCCACAGCCCATAAAACCATTGCAAAGCAACCCAAAACAGAATGCAAAGTTCAGCCAGCGCTTTGTCCACCCTTCAGAGCCAGAAATAACTAAAAACACTTCAATCAGATGCCCTCTGAATGGGTGGGCATGTGATCCCTCTCCTCCTGCCACAGGAAGGATGGAGGAGTGTCCAGCAGCCAGCACCAGGCACAGCCTCAAGCAAACTTTTCTTACCAGTATGAACATTTTCTTTTAAACTAAAAGAAGGCAAGCCAAAACTTACACTACAGACTGGAAGGTGCCCTCCTGCAGATGTGTTCCCTCTCACCAGGCTGTGCATTGGGCAGGAGGGGTTAACAGCTGGTGCCATTCCCTGGATCCACCCCAGCAATCGAGCATGTTAGAAGTGCAGCTTCCTGCAGGGCACCCACCACACACTGCTCCCAGCAAACACAGCCCACTACTTAAATAATCCCAGCTGGTTTAGGCACTCAAAAGCCACGTCCACCCTTGGAAAAACCATTAATAAAAGTCAGCATTCCGTCCTGGGAAGGGAACACAGGAATTAACCATTTAATCAACAAAGGGACACCCATCGCTTCAGAAGCATCGCTGCAAAAACAAGCCTGGGTTTCACAGCTGCTGTTACACAAACAGTTAACATGCAACAAGGACCAGCCCTGCATTTTACAGCAGCCAGAACTGCACAAACTCAGTGGCTCTGTTCTTCTTCCACAAAAAGGAATCCAAACAAACCAACCTCTGTCCCTTCTGTGGCAAAGTATCGCATGATCGACCAGCTCCAGAGGAATCTGGCTTCGGGATCTTTAATTGTTTGTTGTTGTTAAGTGTGAAGAGATGAGAGGGAGAGAGAGGAGGAAAGATTCCAGGCTGCAGTCACGTGCATGCTGTAGCTCGCTGCAAGCAGGTGGGTGAAGCTCAGATTAGCAAGGTATTAAGGAGAGCAAGGCAGGGATGCCAATGAGGTGCTGCCTGAAAATAGCCCCACTCTGACCTATCTCCTCTCCCAGATGGATCACGAGATCCATGGCCACGGAGCCATGGCTCTATGACTGCTGGGGAAGGATGGGAGATAGCAAGAGCATTGGAAAAAGCTGCTGAGGCTGAAGATAAAAGGCCAAGTAGATAATGAAGCAGTTATGCAGGAGAGTGTGATGCTCCTTTCCATCTCCCTGCAGCACAGCCACACAAGAGCTTGCTGGGAATAAGCCTTTCCCAAAGGTAAATACTCAGGAGACACGTTCCCATGGGATGTCCAGCAGAATCCAATACCCTTGCTGCGTCTGAGTAAGCAAACAAAAAAGAGGAATGACAATTCTGCTGCTGCTTCTGATGGGCAAGGGCTCGTCCGAGCAGGAGGGGTGAGGTGACATGTTCTGGTACTGCAGAAATTCTTCTGGGGGTTTAAACCGGATAGTGGGAAAGGATTGTTCCCTGTGAGGGTGGGGAGGCCCTGGCAGTGGGTGCAGCAAGCTGGGATAGTGAAAGGTGCTTTAGTGAAACCCATGGCAGGGCTTGGCATGAGAGGATCTTTGAGGTCCCTTCCAACCAGAATCATGCTGGGATTGTGGGATCTGACAAGCAGCCCTTGAGAGCAGGACTCTGGGAAAAGTCCATGCAGGCACCTCATGACAGCTCTGACTCCCCAACACTCCTTCCAGACCTGGGAAATGCATATGGGCCTCCTGAACACAGCAGCAACCAGAATATTTTAGGAGTACAAAATTAATAAGGGCCACTTCGCCACAGCTGCTGCTTTACCCATCCAGCCCACAATCAGACCTGCTCTACAGGACTGTCCTTGAGCTGTGCTCTGACATGCAACTTTTAGATAAATCTCCAACACCTTCTAAACTTGATAAAATATGGCATTTTAATAAGAGGTTATTAAAAAAAAAAAAAAACAAACAAAAAAGCCAACTTCCATGTAGAAAGTTATGAAAATTCATTTTGAGTCCTCCAGGAATGCCAGAGCTCCTCCTGCAAGCAAGACAAGAGCTGTTGAAATGACTACTGGTGGGGAAAATACTGGTGGTATTCTGGAAACAAGATCAACTACTACGAGTGTTCACACCAAAAAGATACTAAGCAGTTATAGAAGTTGGAGTTTGGGGGTTGTTCAGGTCTTTTTGTTTTGTTTGTGTGGTTTTTCAGAGGTAAGGGTGGGGCTACTAGATATAGTACAGGATATAAATACACATGAGATTTCTTTTTGAAGGTATATTATCTGTCCTCAGGCATTGCAAAAGCTTTACACTGGGTTTGAAAATAACCTAAATTCACAAATATTTCATGTGGGTGAGGGGATAGAAGTACAGCGGCAGATATCCTGATGAAATATGCAGCTCACCCTGTGTGGCACCACAACAGTACTGACAACGAGGGTCTGATTCTAGGTTTGATTTCACATCAGCAGTGAAACAAGGCAGGGACTGGAATTTACCTGATCCTGAGACAAACTTGTGCTGGTCTAGATCAGTCTGAAATGTAAGACATGCCACACATGGCACCACGTAAATTCAGATTTAACGGGGACACAGCTGAGCTCAGCCTAGAAAAGCCAGCAGCTCTTGGACAGCACAAGGAGACCATGTTCCTATCTGCTTTGGGGATTTCTTGCCCTCCCCAAACACGATCTGCAGGAGACAGGTTGCCAGCAGCAAGGCTGCAGGCTCTCCTTCCTTTCTGGAGGAGCAAGGAGGAAGGATCAATATTCAGAAAGCTCTTGAAAAGCACTGGAACAGCCCCTGGGGAGCAGAGCAGACACAGCACCAGGCCAAAATTCAGGAAACGTGGAGCTCCTTAGCCCACTAAAAGCCACTTTTTGCCAAGTAACCAATTTCCTTACACTCTCCATTAAATAAAACATGAAGGGCAGGCAGAGACATAAAATATGAATGCACACACGTCCGAAAGCAACAGGCCCTGTTATTGTAGATGCTGCATAAATCATTGAGGACACAGGGACTTGTGTCCCCTAACAGAGGGCACAAAATTTGGGGTCAGTCAGCAGGCAAGGGAGCTTGATATTAAGAAATGTTGCATCTATATTTGCCTTTGTGATCTGCACTGCCTAAAAATAGCAGAAACCACTTTAGTTCATGTATTATTTAGTCAGGCCAGATGGGTGAAAAGCAGAATCAAGCCTGAAGACAAACATCAGATGATTTTGGTGTGGGCCTCCACCAAACACAGCAATTGGAATGGGATGCCACAGCACAGAATCCCAGAATGGTCTGGAATTGATAAAACCCGTCCTGCCATGGGCAGGGACACCTTCCACCATCCCAGGCTGCTCCAATCCCTGCCCAGACTGGCCTTGGACACTGCCAGGGATCCAGGGGCAGCCACAGCTGCTCTGGGCACTCTGCCCACCCATAGGGACTCTCACTGGGAATTCAGCCAGAGTGACCAAAATGATCCTTTCTGTCTGATTTTCCCTGCCTGAGGCCATGACAGTAGCTATGAACTGCACCCTTGAAATTTACTGCTGTATCTGTTTTCTAGAGCTTTGCCATACAAACACAATGTCTTTACAAATTCAAGTGTTACCAGTTACAGATGTTGCTTTGGCAAATTTCTCTAGGGAAGAGTAAAAGCTACTTATGGAAAACTCGCCCTCGATCACTGCCGTCTCCTTTTTCTTGAGATTTTTTACTTCGGGCAGTTGACTGATAAATAACATTGCTGTTTACAATGCACAACATCTTGCCTTTTTGTGCTTGTACAGTTTGATTTAAAAGGCACAGCAGCTTTCAGACAGCTGGTGGCAGACAACAACCTCCAAGTTCAGTCATGACAACCCTGTAGGTAGCTGAAAACCACTTTCCACCATGACGACGTGGCCCAAAGTATTTTTGGACCACCTTTTTACTGCTCTGTATTTACAAAGTGAACTTGAGGTGACCTTGCAGCCAGATGGATGAGCTCAGGATGAAGACCGTGCCCAGCTGTGTAAGTGGATTCTCTAGGGCAGGACATGCAAAGCTCCAAGCCAGAGGTGCTCAGGTCTTTGAGGGACTTCATACTGCTCTCTCCTACCTTACAGGACTACAAAGCTCAACAGGCCTCTGCTGAAGATCCAGAAATTGCCAAGTCTGCCCTAACGCTCAGCTTGTGAATGCCTCCTCCTCTGATTATTCAGAGGTTCGACAGAACCAAAAGCCATCTTCATGCCCAAAGTTATTTCTGAGCATAAAATCACTTCACAGAATCCCAGTTTGAGTTGTGAGGGACCTTAAAGCCATGTAGTTCCACCCCTGGCATGGGCAGGAACACCTCCCACTATCCCAGGCTGCTCCAACCTGGCCTGGGACACTTCCAGGGATCCAGGGGCAGCCATAGTTTCTCTTTGCAGCTTCTGCTCACCTGTTTTTAAAGGTACTTTTTAGACAGGACTCCCTCCCTGTTTCAAAGCTCTGCATGGCAGAGCATGGAGGCAAACTGTATTATGGAGGAACCTCAAAAAATCAGGGAAATCACAACGAAAAATCAGGAGCATTCATCTCAAACTGAGACCTAGACAAGAACCAGCTGGAGTGTTTGTGTTCTTTGGTGTTTTTCTTCCTTATTTTCCTCTCCATCTCAGCAGAGTCTGTTCTTCCTTCTCCCATTTCCTCCATTCTTTGAGGCTCCTCCCAGCCCCACACATCAGACCCTTTCCAGCCAAATCCAGATGCAATCCAGATGAAAAATCACCAGGATTAGGAGAAAATGAAGAGGCTGCTAAAACCAAGGAAATGCCAAACCAGCATCAGAATCAGAAATCCCAAACCAGCATCAGAAAGAGAGGACAGAGTATTTTAGACAACTTTGTCGTGTCTCCTCATCCTCCTGCCCGTCCAAAGGAAGGAGAATCAGTGTGAAAGGATCCCAAGAACTGTAAATAAATGATGACCCTGTTATCAATGAGCTCAGGCTGCAATGAAATGAAAGCCACAGAAGGATCTGTAATCACTGACAATAAACCCCTCCAACAGGATCACTCCTGCACTGATGGCTCAATTATGTCTGGGCAGAACGTTACACAACATTAAACATTAACAAAAGTCTGAGCCCGGGTCACTTTTCTCCCAGATAAATCCAAATCAGTAACCCAGTGATCTTAGCTTAAGTAACCCAGAATTACCAGATCCATTATTTTCCCACCTTTCCCTTCACATCTGATAAAAGCCAGGCCCCCACACAAAAATGTTTGCAAACAGTCCCTCTGCTGAGCAGTTATATGTATGGTTTGAGAGAGCGGTGCTGATGTCATTTTAGCAGCTCAGAAATTAAACCAAAGGCAAACCGTTCTGAGCTATGAGGGTTCACTCTCAGCTCCCCAGAAGGATTTCTTCTCTAGTCTAAAAAATCCTGCTCCCAGCAAACTGTTGCACCACTCCTGCTCCCAGAAGCTGCAAGAAGATCTGTGAAGCCAAACACAACAGAACGCTGCTTTCATTTCTCATTTGGCTTTTGCAATATCACTTCTCATAACTTCACCAGAACTAGAGATCCCCTCACCAACTGAAACATCTGTCAACGCTCTCCCTGCAACTGTATTAACACAAACTAAAGTTTCTCAAGGTTTGCCCAGGTCAGATCCCAGGATCC
>VZSR01000745.1:1571493-1582899 GCA_013398615.1 Brachypodius melanocephalos
AACAAAAAAAAGCCTGTTATTTTTTAAGGACCTGTAACTACTCCCAAAGACTGACCTCACTTGGGTACTACTGTGCTGCACCTACAATTTCCTAGAGTAAGAATTGCTCCATCAACACCAAAGAGCTCCAATCCAGAACATTTCCACAGAACTTCCACTGTCTGTTGTGTTTCCTAAAAATCACTGTCAGAGGTTTTACCCCTGCAATTACAGGTCAAAAAAATGCAGTTTGGTTAGGAGTTAAAAATATCTAACAGGGAGTAAAAGAGTGAAGGTAAATACTTCAACTTTCTAGTGAGGCAGACTTGCTTTCTTGGCTGTTTATTTATGCTGGACTGTTATATTTGCTCAGCGATTGGCACTTCTGCAAAAAAACAGGGCTCAAACATGCTCAGCTTCATACTGAGCACTTTGAAACCTTTGAGTGTTACTTTCTGTCTTCTACAGCTCACAAGCAGCAAAAAGTAGCAAATGCAGTTTCAGACGTCAGAAAACCTGGTCTTAACCAAAAGTAAATGCCCTTATTTTGCAAACTACCCTACAAACACAATACAGACTATTCAGTTTATACCTTTATAAAACTATCATCCAAATCCCTTATTTCAGATTCAGAACGAGCACAATAATAATAGAAAGGCTTGGGAAGTTTCAGAGCCAGGGCTCTGAAGGGCTTAGAAAGCCACAGATGAGGCGAAATTCAGTTTTACTGTAAGGAATTCACTTCCACAGTGCAATCACAATATTTGGGGAGCGGGGGAAGAAGGAAAAGCCCTTGTGCATCACCTGATAAGGGGGGACAGCAATCCCTGAGCTGTGATGCTGTGCATGCAAGCAGCTGATGAGACAAGTCTTGCTGGATTATTAAAGAGCCATTGTCCTGAGCCTGGAGGCTTTCAGCAACTCATTTCACAGCTCCTGCCTAAAAACCACCGCAGTTTCACGCCTCCGCCCCCCGGAATGAGAAGTTCAGGGGTTTTGGGGGTGTATGTCACTGCATTAGTCAAACAGAAAAAGACGTTTACCTTCCCAGGCTTCCTGTCCTTCCCAGGTGATAATTTCCTAGGACTCTCCAGGCCTCCCCTCTCCCCAGGAGGAGAAGAAAGGAATGCTTTCTCCTGCAGCTTTGCTTTCGGTTTGGCTCAGACGGAGAGATTTCTTCCAAAGCAAACACTCCTGCAACGTCACCGCGGATATAAATAGGCAGAGGAGAAGGAGGGAGAAGCACAGCCCTTCTGGAGAGACTGGATACATTAGGAAACACGCAAGTCGGGGAGACTATCAGACAGAAATAAAGCCTTTATTTTCCTAAAGCAACACGCACAGCCTCGACTCGGACACCACAGCCAGGCTGAGCGATCCAAGAGAAATATTGCATCCATCCAAGTAAGGGAGGGAGGTTCTCACATATCCCGGGGTTCTGCCAGGAGCTGTGCTATTTCTGCTGCCACCCTGGAGCTCACACACACGGCTGCACATCCAAATAAACGCCAGGAAAGCCACCTGCACCCACACACCGAGGTGGGCACGCAGGCACAGAAGGGTCTGCACAGTTCCACGGGCCATTGTCCACAGAAGTTGGGGCTGATCCATCCCTGGAAGGGTCCAAGGCCAGGCTGGATGGGGCTTGGAGCAGCCTGGGATGGTGGAAGGTGTCCCTGCCCATGGGAGTGGATCTCATCCTTACAGACAGGCAAGAACTGGGCAGAGATGTGAAGGTCTGGGCACCTCTGGCTGCACTGACCATGGAGTTCAGAACCCTCAAAGGAAGGAGCTGAGGGAAAAAGCTGCATCACAGACCTGAACTTGAGAAGAACAGACTTTGGCATCATCCACAGGGGTGTGCCTGAAGAATCCCATGGGCTTGGAGAGAAAAGGACCCCAAAAGAGCTGGCTGATAAAAAGGATCAGCTGCTCCAGGCTGAAGGACAGACCATCCCAACAAGCAGCAGATTGAGCTGAGAGGGCAGGAGGCTCCCATGGAGGAGCACGGAGCTCCTGAGAAGAGGCAAGTGCAAAGAACAGAGCAGCTGATCCAGGAGGAATCTGGAAACACTGATCCTGCAGGGCCAGGTGATCCAGGAGGAATCTGGGAACACTGATCCTACAGGGCCAGGTGATCCAGGAGGAATCTGGGAACACTGATGGGGCAGGGATGGGGCTAAGAGAGCCAAAACACATCTGGAATTGAATCTGGCAAGGAATGTGAAGGGTGCCAGTGAGGCCAGCCTTAAGGAACTGCAGGCCCCTGAGGCCAAAGAAATCCAGACAAGAAAGACTTATCCTGAGTGGAAGAGGATCAGGTATGGGGACAGTAGGCTGGATATACTTCATCCCATGGGACCTGATGGAATGGATCCACGAGTGCAGAGGGAAGTGGCTGTTGTCACTGTGAGACCACACTTGATGAACTTTGGAAACCATTTCCAGTTACCTGAAGGACAAGAGGATGCTCAGTAGTCAGCATGGATGTATGAAGTGAAAAAATCCTGCTTCACCAGCCAGACCTCCTCCTGGGATGAAAAACTCTCAGTGGATGAAGGAGTGCAGAGGATGTTGTCTGTCTTGGCTCTGGCAAGACCTTCAACACTGGCTCTTCTCACACTCTCAGATGAGCTGGCAAAGTATGGAGCAGCCAGGAGGGGCAGGGAGGTGGGTGGAAATGTGGCCAAATGACCAGGCCCAGCAGGGAGTGGTCAGTGGCACAAAGTCCAGCTGGAGGACAGACACTTGCCATGGGTTGATATGAGTGCCAAAATCGTTTAACCTCTTTTAATGACTTGGAGGGTGCACGGAGTGTGCCCTCAGCACGTTTGCTGGTGACACAATAACTGGGGTGAGTGGCCAGTAGACCGGAAGGGCACATTGCCACTTGGATGAACTCTAAAAGGCCGGAGCAAAGGGCAGGCAGGAGCCTCATGGTGTTCAAACAAAGGAAAGGCAGAGTCTTTCCTTCACCTGGGGGACAGTGACACCAGGAGCCAGCACAGGCTGGGAGCTGACAGACTGGGAACAGCTCTGCCAAGCAGGACCTGTGGGTCTGGATGACAAGAACCTCCCAGGAACCAGCAACATGCTCTCCCAGCAAAAAAAAAAAGCCACGAACATCCTGGGCTGCATCACAAGAGTGACCCTTCCCCTCTACTCAGCACAGGTGACACCATCCCCAAAGTGCTGGGCCCAGCTCTGCACTCCTCAGAGGGAAGGAGACATGGACACACTGCAGAGAGTCTGGCAAATGGCCCTGGACAAGCAGCTCTGAGTGACCCTGCTTGACAAGGTGACCTTCCAGAGGTCCATGCCAAGCTCAGCCAGGCTGTGGTCCTGGGAGCCTTCAGCCAGTTCACTCTCACAGCCTGGATATCATTTATGACAGCCACAGGAATTCAGAAGCAGCACCTCAGGCCTGTCTGAGGCACAGTCCCACAATGTCACAGCGCTGACAGGTCACAGCCCAGCTCAGCAGGAACAACTGACATGTGCCCTATCTCACTCATCTCACTCCTGAGGCTGAGATTCAGTTCCCAGCCCTGGCTAACTCTGCTTGGCTGTGGTTTGACTCCACTTCTGCTTTCCCACTGTGACACAGGGGTCAGAGACTGGCAACCTGAACAGACCAGTCAGGAGCTGTTTCATCACTCACATTCCATAAAGGTCCCTTACAGCCCCCATCTCCCTCAAGTTTTACTTCCCTTTTGCCTTTTTTTTTTTTTTTTTTTCTCAAATATCACCATTGGGATGAATGCTTTAAAACAGCCCTCAGCCCCACAAATGCTCTGTTACACCTCTAAAAACTAGAGGATGATTATCCTCTATTGTAACAAAGCAAGAAGAGTCAGACATGGATATCATTTAAGTTTACAAGCCAAAATCTTCATTAACTTAGTGGATAACAACTTCTTGCTGGTATAAAACAACAGAAATAACTACAGGGTTTTTTATTTTAAGGTCAAGAGATAAATTAAAGTTGTAGTTTCTTTAAATCTCCAACATTCCCCATTCCCACAGCTGGAGGTGGTCTGGCAAAAAGAGGCCAAGTGCGAGCCATCAGCAACAGAGAAAAGTCTAAAATTATCTTAACTATCAATATTTCACCCTAAAAAGGAGGGACAGGGAAGACTCCATGCAATATCCAGGGTTTTGTCCAAAAGCTCCCAATAAAACATGTTTCTCTGTAACTGCCAGTGCATTTGCCTTGCCTGGTTCTCAGTTTAGCACACCTCCTCCTCCTTCTCCTCTCCTTGCAAATACACTGGGGGCTGAGCAGGGACAGGCAGAGCCTTGGTGGCAGCTGGCACAGCTAGGGCCAGGGCACTCGAGGTCTCTTCACACAGCAAAGAAAAAGGCACCACTGCAGTTTCAAACTGACTCCCTGCAAGAATTGGTTCACAGGGATTTAAGGCCATTCATGGTTCTGGCTTCTTGCTAATTACAGCCCAACTCAGCTCCTCACTGCCACCAAAGCAACACCAGCCCTCTGTGTTACCCTGCTGGAGGAGAGTGGCTCCTCTACAAGTGTCACAGCCAGAAGGTACCAGCAGGCTGTTCCTGGCATTGAAACCCAGAACAAACCCGACCAACTGGGAATCAGGGGTGCTGCACGTCCAGCATATGCTGTGAGATCCACCCCAAGGATCCTAGGATGCTGGTGGCAGAGTAAGGAACAATCAGCCAAAGTGTCAGGGAACCAGAGAAATAAAAACACAGGCACACACACGAAGAGAAGTAATTATATACGGAAATTGCACATCAATCCAGAGGCAGCCAGGACTCCATCCTGCCCCAAAGAAGCAGATCTGGAGCCTGGGTATCACCCGAGGCAGCTACGTACCCAAGATGTATTTTTGGAGTGGTCCTGAATCAAAAAAAGCAGGAACTGAAGCACAGGGAACATCCTTACACCCACACTGAGGGCATGAATGATAACCAACCACAAAAACAACACAGCACAGCCAGGGTTTTCATTACAGACTCACCCAACAGGAACCACAACAGAGTTTAGGATCGTTCATCTGGTGACAAAAGGAACAGTGTTCCTTCCCCAAATACACCATGTAACAGGACAGTGTGACAGAGATGGACACAGCAGCTCTCCCTCCTGCCCAAGAAAAGCTGTGGGACTTTGTGTGGTCAATATATTACAAATTCAGGAAGATTTTGGCACAAAAGGCCTCCATTATTCATTAAACACTTGCAATACCAAGATATTCCCCCTCTAAGTCACTGCCCTTGTTTAGTTGCTCTTGCTGTTATGAATGTGACCCTTTGTTTATACAGCACAAGACTGGTTTTGGTACACTACTAAATAAAGGAAAATTCAAGCTTCCACATCCATCATGTAGCTCTAAAATAAAACAGGAAAAAACTCACTTTGCCTTCAGCATCCCAAAATGGACCAGGCTTTCCAGGGCTTTCAGTGCTAAATGAAAGCTGACCGTAGAAAATTCCCTTGTAAATGTTTATTATTCTAATTTTAACCTCTGGACATTTTTAAGGCCAATAAAAAAACAAGATCAAAACCCAAGAGAGCAAATAATCCACACAGGGATTCTCTCCTGCCTGTGCTGGTTCAAAAGTCATTCTGAGATTTGGGAGGGAGGGGGATATTTTTATTTTAATTTCTTTTACTGGAAGCATTAAATCCCACCACAATGTCAGATCAAAACAAGCCTCTTAGAAAGGAAGGGACACAGATTCCCATGGGAAACAACACTGTCCAATGTAAATACCCCACCAGAACCCACTGGGCAGCAGAAATCCCTTTTTAATTCACCTTTTCATGGTGAAAGGAACTGAAGGAACACAGGAATACCTTGTGCCAATACACTCTGGGTAAGCACTTCCCCAGGCTCTGTTGAATCCTGCAGAGCTCTTTCCTCCATCCAAACTCTCCAAAAGTGTTCAAAACACTTCTCTCAAGCCTCAATTGTATCTTTATGTGCCCAAACCAGATACACTGTCACGGTTCCACAATAATTTTTGTGCCCAGACCCACTCCTTTGGCTTCTACCAGGGGAAAAGACCACAAAATCCTTGTGGACAGGAGTGAGAGCAGGAGCTCAGGCCAGACTCTGTGCAGCTGGTGTCATCTGCAGAGGCTCATCACAGTGCCACAGGGACCACAACGAGCCCCAAATCTCCAGGCAGAAGCACAAATGCAGATCTCCAGGACAGCAGCTCTGTCCTTCTTTATTCTCCTGCCCACAAAGGTAATCCCTTAGGTGCAACCAGACACCCTGCAGTGTGTTTTGGAGAGTTACTAAGAGAAGGAAAAACAAACACCTGAACAACAAAAGCCAAAATTGGCCAGTCCCTGGGGTGAGCAGCTGCCTGCAGGGACAAACTTCACTTGCAGACAGCACCATGCTGGTGCCAAAAGGCTTTCCCCAGTAATTCTGACCTTTATTCCTTGGCCAGCCTCGTCCAGAAAAAGCAGTGAGAAGCACTATTCCTGTGTCTCACAATTCTGGCACTCCTGGCTGTATTATAGCCTACAGTTTTCTTCCAGATTATCATCAATCCAAGTAACAAATTTAACTGTTTAGCTTCCCCGTCCACCCTACAAGCTCACCACACACTGATGGGAAAAGCTGAAAAATGCACCTTCCTATACCTTGGGTGGCCAATGGCCCCTCAGTTTGATCTGTGCTTGTTTGGTTCCATCTGCTATGGGACCTGGCATTTCCTTGTCAAATACCAGCTCAATTCCCCAATTCCAAGACTATTCCAGGGTGCACACGAAGGCAGAGTGGAGCCTGGAGATGCCCCTGCCCTTGACCTACAGATCAGAAAAGGCACTGTTCTCTGGGGGTATCATCCCTCCTGCCTCTCCAAAGACATCCTCTGGAGACCTCGCTTTGTATCTGTGCTGCCCTAAACCCTTGTCCTCCCTCTGTGTCAGAGCTGCAGTTTGATTCTTGAGGTCACACTCTTGGCTTTGTTTGGAAGGTTCTCCCCCTCCCTTGTTTTTTTTAATCCACAAGCCCACACACCCATAGCTCCAAAAATAAGAAATCAGAAAAAGGCAGCAGAAAAAGGCAGCAGAAAAAGGCCTCCAACACAGAAAAAAACCCCAAAAAACAAAACTAAAAAACAAAAAAAACCCAAACAAACAAAAAAAAATCAACAAAAAAAACAAACAAACAAAAAAACCCCCAACTCTTAAGCAGATCATCAATACAAAAGCACTTTCAAACACAGAAATTCAAAACCTCAATAGCACCAACCAAGTGCAATAATGAAATCTTTAAATGAGGCCAAGTCGACAGACAGGATGCCAGTGAAGTGACCTGTGTGACAAGTTACAGCTGTTTGTTGGGGAAAAAGGTGTCACAGAACTGCTCACAACACTTCTGATTCGGTTCCTCCCTTTAGTTTCAGATCCCTGGGTTAACTCAGCTGGCCATACATCACAGTTCTCTCCCATCTCCAGCTTTTCTGTCCCTGCAACCTCCATCTCACACAACAGGTCTAAGACTTTTTAGCAGTGTCACAGTGGTACTTTGCATATGATAACATAGAGGAAATAGCTTCTTCTTAAGCATTCCATTAAGGGTAAGAAGCAGCAGGAAAAGGCCATTGCCTTATGAAACACTGGTAACAAGAGCAGCAGGCAATCCTGGAGGTGAAAGGCAGCAGCCAGCCAGGCTTGGTTGGGAAAAAGAAGAAACCTGACAGCAAGACTGCTCAAAGTTTTTAAATCTTACCTAGATGAAGGCAAACATCCAATGATCTCCTCATTAAATATTCCACACTTACAATGGCAAAGCTCTGGATACAGGGTAACCATCGTCTGACATCCACCCAAACTGCAGAATTATGGAATGGTTTGGGTTGGAAGAGACCTTAACTTCCCAACCCCTGCCATGCAAGCAATCAGTAACTAAATATCAGGCCAAGGGCTTTTCCTAAGCAATTGATGCTAAATCATCACAGACGGTGAAGAAGATGCACGGAAAAAAAATTAAAGTATGAGTTAATAGAGTCTTGCTGCTTCCTGCTGCAGACAGGCTTGTTTTTTTCCTGCAATTACAGAAGAGGGATTTCCACCCCCCCCCAGCACCACTTTCAGATGCCACAAGCAGGCTATTGTTTGGATTTAGCCAGGCAGCAGCAGTCCCCATGCAAACCCAGGGCAGCACGATGGACTGCCCGGAACTGAAAAGGAACAGAAGGGAATTCAGTCCCGTTAGGACGAGAAGAGAGATTTGTACTAAATACCTGCTTGGAGCAAAGCCAGAAGAAGCACATCAGAGAAGTCCTGGGATACTTCCCAACATCCAGGTGCCTGCAGAGATGTTGTGCATCAGGTGACAGCTCAGCAGCCTGTTCCCAGCACACATCACCCAGCTCGTGCCCCAAATCCAGGCAGCCCCAAACTGCTCAGACTACATCTCCTACCTCCTCCCCCGCACACCACGGCATCCTCTCCCATTCAAGAAGTGATTCCCCAGCCCTTGGACACACCAGAATGAGTCATCTGGGTGCACTGGTGCCTTCACTCTGAAAACTGCTCCTCTCTGGCTGAGGGACTGAAATGCTGTGAGCTCACTTGTAGCTGTGGCAACAGCAAATGCAAATCCTGCCACGCTGAAAAACTTCACCACCGACTCCTCCAGCACACGGGGACTATGTGTGAACAAAACCAGTTTTTTCTTCTTCCTCCCTGAGGATAAATTGGGTTTGTGAAAGCTGTGCCCTAAAGCAAAAATCCAGTTGGCAGGGTAGAGTTAAACCAGACACACATTGCTTTAGCTGTGCTTCAGTGCACACCAAAAACAGGCACAGAAGAGTTTGGAAACAGGATGCAAGAACAGGTTTGAGGTCTCTCACTGCAAGGGCTCTACTCACTGTTTACACCTGGTGAGCAGCTACTCCATTTGCAGCCTCAAGTTTCAGGCTGAGCCAGTCATACCATGGCTGGTTTAATGCAATAAAGTTACAGTGGATATACAGACATAGAGGATAAAATGGCTTTCAAGTGATTGTTCCCTGGCAGGGTGGGCAGGCCCTGGCACAGGGTGCCCAGAGCAGCTGGGGCTGCCCCTGGATCCCTGGCAGTGTCCAAGGCCAGGTTGGACTTTGGGGCTTGGAGCAGCCTGGGACAGTGGAAGGTGTCCCTGCCCATGGCAGGGATGGAACAAGATGAGCTGTAAGGTCTCCTCCAACCCAAGCCTTTTTATGATTCCATAATTAAATTATCCCTTTTTCAAAAAAAAAAATCGGAATTCTAAAAAAACCCAGCATATCTGAATGCAAAACCATGAGCTTTTCTTGGAGGATATAGAGGATATTTCTAACAAAAATGCAGGCAGTAAATGCATACAGCAACCAGAGGTTAAAAACAACTGATGGGGGTGGTGAAGAAAGGTGAAAAAAAAAAAAAGGCAAGTCTCACCTAACAAGTTTTCAGCAGCAAACCCTGTGTGAACTGCAAGACCCGAATTGCAAATTGGCTTTGGTGAGAGCTGTGCCTCACTCGCAGGGTATCTACCTGTGGTTTGCAGAAACTTCTCAGACGAGCTTCAATATCCTGAATGGCAAAGAAAGAGTAAACTCCCATCGATGCTTCCTGCACGTTGAGAAGTTTGGGTGGGGGAATTTGGAGATTTCTGGGCTTGGTGGGGGCTGGTGTTGGTTTGGAGCGCGGTTGCTGCCTTGCGTTTTGTTGTGCTCTTTGTTTCGCTTTCAGAAGGGCAATCCGGGTTACCGAGTGCAAACCGTTTTCAGGAGTGAAAACCCTGCAACCTCACTTTCACCTGTGAGTAAGCAGAGCCAACCTAACCCCACAGGCAGGTTATTCTATCTGGGAGCAAAGCAAAGGAGCTAAAAACGAAGGAAAAGGAGAGTTACCATGGGATACCGGGATGCGTCACTTCTCTTGGCTCTCCTGGCGCCACGTGACACTTCAGCCGCCAGCGAAGAACTCGGCAGATGGGATGGGGGGAAAAAATGTTAAAAGGTCCCTAGATTATAGCAAAGTTTAGGCTTTTAGATCTACTGCTTATGGCTACAGAAATAGAGGCAATAATATTTACCTATAAACCAAACTATCTGTCTATAAATCCACTGCCACCGAACAGTAAATATGTGCTTTTCCTTCCAGCAGTCGTCACCATCTACACTTTTTGGCTCCCTAGAGTAAATTTAGTCCAAGCACATGCAGAAATACCGCCCTTGCCATCTCAGGGAGAACTATCACTTGCCTTTCAGAGAAGGCAAAGCAGGTCAGTAGTTTCCACCTCACTCATAAATACAGAAGCAGCCACTTGACAGCAACAGACACGAGCAGTCAGAGTTCAAGAGAGATCAGAAGAGGGATAAATCACTTGGAATTTACTCTCCAAGTAATCACACAGGTCACCAAGCCCATGCCTTTGGGCTGGAGGCCACTGAACCAAGAGTCTCTTTCCATTTTCAAGGTATGGCTGTGTAAGCAGCATGTCAGTGACTCCACACATGCTCACTCACACTTGGGTTTCTACCCCACTCAGTGCAGGATCAATCCTTAAACACCTCCTGCTCCAAGTCTTTCTTCTCTGCACAAAATCCTAGAGTAGTCCAGCGTTTGAGGATTTCTCCCCTTCTTTTACAGCAGCTAGTTTCTTTCTAGCAGATCAAAACAGCTCTGATTCAAAGGACATTATTCTAACTCCATCCTCCTCCACCTCCCAAAGCCTCCTGACACCCACATGCTGCTGGAACGTCAAAATCTCCAGGGAAATTCAGTCCTTCCATATGGCAGCCAAGCAAGCCCCCTGTGTGTAGTAAAAAGCTCCGTGCAGCGTAAGGAACCTTGACCCTCTCTGGGTGAAGGTGCAATCCCAGCTCTACCCAAACACTGTGTCAGGCTGGGAACCCAGCGTGCAGGGAAATGCTGGGGCCCATCTGTCTCCATTGCACCGGGGTAACCTGAGCATTACCCCAGCTCCAGCTGGCACACTGCCACCCCAACCCACCCGGCTCCCAGCACGCTCCACACTGCAGGATTTTGGGAAAGGAACACGGCCCAACCAGCCAAGACAACTGCTGCTATCATCTGCTCCTGAACACCAGCTTTTTATCACCTGAACCACTTGCTGTTCCTTGCCTGTTTCCCATTACCTACCAAAAGTAGGAAATAGTATGGAAGCCAAGAAATCCCACATTTCATCTGCTACTCCAGGTTGTAGCCCCTGTGTTACATAGCTACACAACAGCTGGGTGTTATTTCTGACCTGCTTAAAAAAGGAAGTTTCACATTTCTACAAAAATTAACTTGACACAGACAGTGATACCTTTTCCAACAAGAGGAATGCGGGTCCTGCACCCAGGCAGGAACAACCCCAGGAATCAGCACAACCTGGGGGGGAACTGCTGGAGCAGCTTTGTGGGGAAGGACCTGGGGGACCCCGAGCTGTCCCTGAGGCA
>VZSR01000745.1:1589567-1614638 GCA_013398615.1 Brachypodius melanocephalos
CACAGCCCTGGATGTCCCTCAGCAGGGCCAGCCCAGGGGACAAGCCTGGGGAAAGGGAACAACCCAACAAACACAGACCCAAGCACACCCGGTGTGAATCTCTTCCTTTTAGCACAGAGCACAGCAGCCTCCTGCACTGCACCTGTTGATGCTCAACCCCGATTAAAGCTGCATTAAACTTTAAGTAACAGATTCCTGCATTATTCATCAGAGCTGTGTATTGGAGGCAGAGCAAACAGAAGCTGAATCAACTCAGTGACAGGAGCTTCGGGTGTCTGCTCAAAGTGTCTCCTGTCCCCATTATTGATGTACTTGAAGAAGGGTGGGGAAAGCAGGAATTTTTCACAACTGCTGTAAACAAGCCTTGATGTTGCAGTTTGCCCAGAACAGCTGTGACACAGAGACAGCTTCCAGAGAGCAACGACGGCCAAAATCTGCTCATAATTCACCTGACCTGTGACATGCAAAAAAATCATTTCCCTCAATTTCAGCAGCCTTGGTGTTTAGTCACAGCATTTCTCTCAGGATTTCTGGCGGTATTTCTTACAGATTCTGTGGAAAAGCCACTGAACATCTTAATTATACAGCCTTTGAGATCTAGAGAGATGCAGTACTGGGACAGCCACAGGAGAGAGGCTAAAAACCCAAATTTTCCAAATCCAAATGTGCTCAGGGCACCTGCAGGGAGAATTCAGCTGGATTAGCAAGAATCACTGAAACTGAAAGCTGCTTTTCTGCTCTGTCTCCCACCACAGCCTCTCACAATCAGCCAGTTAAGGCTCACTAATATTCCAGAACACTTTTGGGAAAAAAGCAAAGGGTTTCCCAGGTAGGAATGGGAGGCATGAGAGACTTGGTTCACTCAAGGAGCAGGACATTGGGGCTGCACACAAACAAATAACAGCTTTTAGAACACTCTTTCTCAGAATCTTTACACCCAAAACTCCACTTTTATTTTCTGATTCTCACTACACCTCCCCTCTAGCTCTTCAGCCACGGAGCTTTCCAGCATGGATCAAACCCAACAAAACCAAGACAAATCTTACAGGATGACTTTCAGCAAATCCTCACACAGCTTCAAAGGATTACTGAAAGACAAAAATACAACTACAAGCAGCAATAAAAGGCATACACTCCATTTTTCTCTCTTTGCAGGTGATTTATCTATGTCAAAGCCAGGGCTGGGAGCAGAACCCAGGTATTCCAGGCCACATTCTGGCTGTCTACACAAAATATCACTCCAGTTTCCACAGCCAGAAGGGCAAAGATTTCCTTAAAAGCAGGGTTTGGGGAGCATTTATACACAATCTACACCTTCAAGTTTTGCTGTTAGTCATCATTCCCTGGAAGCAGGCAGTAGGAACTGATCTAAGGGGTCTTTCAGCTGTCTTTCCCTAAGATTTTACAATTTAATACCAGAGTTAGACAGTTTGTGAAATATCCAAAATGTCCAAAACAAGAACTTGCCCCAATTCAGGTCACAGTAAACAAGGTACTGAATGAATACACCACTCCAAAACACAAGTGCTTGAAAATGCAAAATGCAAGATGCACTGACCTACCTGAAATTGCTTTTCTAGCCAGAGCACTCGATGCATCAGGTTAGAAGCTCATTTTGAACAGGAGAGTTAAAGTTCAGACCTGCTGCTGGCAGCTTCTCACGTAGTCATGAGAGTCACTGTTAACAAAGCACCAAACAAATAAAAATAAGGACATTTAAGAGGCAGAGCTAACAGCAAGCCTTCATTAAAGCATCAGGAGCTGTTACAGTGTGAAGATGACCTGGAGGTCTAACAAGAGCTGGGAGCTACAGGAAAGGCCATGCTAACACAGAATCCCAGAATGGTTTGGGTTGGAAGGAACCTCAAAACTCAGCTCATTCTACCCCTGCCATGTCAGGGACACCTTCCACTATCCCAGGCTGCTCCAAACCCCATCCAGCCTGGCCTTTGACACTGCCAAGGATGGAGCAGCCGCATTTTAAAAATAGTGTTTTGCACAGGACTCAGAAAGAGAGAATATCCTTGTGTCCAAACAGGCCTGGATGAGGTTTGGAGGAGACCACCACCCCCAGAACAACATGGGTTTAGTGCTGCCAGAAACTGCTGACCACCCTCCTACACCCAGAGCACCTTTTCTTAACTACAAGAGCAATCCAGAAAGCTCATGGGATACACGCACGTGGAGCCCCAACTAAAGAAATAAACCTCAATGTTTTCTTTGAAGGGAGCTGCTGAAGTGACCCTGGCTCTGAACTCTGCATCACACAAGGTGTGATGAGGGGGAGCAAAGGAGGAAGGCTGGAAGCTTTTTCTGATAGTCTCAAAGATAACCAGAATCATTTAGGAGAGAAAGGAAGAACCAGAGAGGAGCAAACCCAAAATGCTCGTGCCCAAAATTTTCAGGTGGAGCAGGTTTCTCCCCACCCCTGTGCCCACCTCTTGCACAGCCAAAGAGAACCAGCAGCAGCACATAAACCACTCATCCTGCCCTGGGAAGCAAAGCTTCATCCCATCCCTCCAGCCTGCAAGGGAGACAAAACCAGGGTGGAGATCCAGAATAAAACAAGCCCTGTGCTCCATAGAGCTCTTCCAATTTAGCTCTCACTCTCAGATAAAGGAAGACCAGAGGTCTCCCTGCTCCATTCACATTTGTTAGAAAACTGCAATTCATACATTTCCACTGCAATACAAGCTGGGAAGGAAGGGGGGGATAAATAAATCCAATTTTGCTTGTTGAAGCAGCACCGAGCCCAAGGAGCTGTCTGCCAGGAAACAAGTGGCTGGAAGCCTGGTAATTCTGCTTTCTTGGGACTCCTTTTCAGCTACATTTAGGACTGCTTGGAAATTTGCTTTTGAGTTTTTACACCGCCTCACCTTCAGGGGTGAGAGCTGCAGGGAGGGGTACACCGGGCACCTCCACCTGCAGGCCAGAAGATTCTTCTGTGCCACAGGCTGGAAGTCAGCTTTTCTCCCTCTGAACAGAAGCGTGGAAAAGCCAGGGAAAGGCCTGCCAGCCTCCTGTAGAATCATGAGAGGTGTCAGCCATCCCAAGAAGGCTGTTTCCATGAGTAACTGGCCGTTATCTCACCACAGCAGCCCTCCCAAACTTATCACACTCGCTTATCTGCAGTTTCCTGAACCCCCCAAAGCTGCCCCAGCACTGAGAGCCTGACCCAGGAGGAAGCCAGGCCAGGGAAAGCTCCACACCCTGCCTGCCCCTCTTCCAAGTGGTGCTCAGACACAAACGCAGGTTTTTGATGAGCCAGTTGTGAATCAGCAGCGTTTGCTGTGAGCACCACGAGGATCCCGAGATGCTCCCTCCGGTACAGGGCACACCGAGCCTGCAAGGACACGTTCCCTGCCACTTCCAGAATTATTTCTGGGCTGGTGAAAAGACAGCAGGAGCAATTCACAGCGACACTCTGGGCACTAGCAGCTATGGTGACAGCAGGGCTGCGTGGCAAGGTCTGATCAGAGCTCCTTCCTGCGGCACACACAGCACCTCCCTTGTGTTATGTGCCGAGCTGTAGCGTTGCTAACGCGCTTCTCAGAAAACAGAAGGTCTATCTTCCCCAGATCAGTGAGCCTGTATGCCAAACTCCCCTCTCTCCTGAGGGAGACCCTTCTGCTTGCAGAGCACTGGCTGCAGGTTCAGGGCCCTGTTTCCCCAAACCCAGTATCCCTGTGGAAAGGGTTCAGCTCCTGGAGTTGCTAAGCGATGCCGAGGGATGGCACGAGAGCAGCCCGCTGCTATTCCAGCATCTAACGTGCCAGTGCTGGGCTCTGCCTGTGCCACCCCTCGCTCTGACAGCCACAGCGTTTCCTTTGTGCAGGAGCACCTGCTGAGAAGAAATTCGGGAGGTTTTGATGCTGTGAAGATTAAGGAGTGAAGTTACCGCCAGCCTTGTTCGCCGTGGCACAACACGGCTCAGAACCACCAGGCAACAGGAGCCAAACACCTTCAGAGCTCTGCTGGCTTATTCCCAGAATATTCCCCATTTTCCAGCACCTGATCTAGCACTGTCCACAGCACACCCTGCAGCAGGCTCAGAGTGGGAGCTCCATCTCCCACTGATGCATCTGGAGATGTTACAGCCAGTGGAGACCTGCAGGATTCCCAGAGAGAGCACCTGATTTCTCTCATTAACATTCAGATGTTTTCCAGGTGAATGCTACCATCTTTATTATCCAGGTGGAATTACAAGGAAACCAGGATTTAGGAGAGTTAAGTGGCCACATCTGAGTGCTGAGAGCCACTTTTGGAGACTTTACAGAACTCCCTGTGCTGTTCACCAGCGAAGATTTTGGAGTTGAGGATTCTCCCGTGTCTTTTCCTTCCCACTTCCCACATCCACACCAGCAGCACCACGGCAAAAGGAGCAAGAGCAGTCTTACTTTCTAATTCCATTTAACCAACAAGGATCAGGAATGTCTCTGAGGGCTGGATTAACCAGCTGAACACTGCTGCTTGGAGAAGACATCCCCAAGACTAGAGCAGCATCTTCATTTCCCACCCTGGCACAGGGTATTTCCATATTTCACTGCGCTTTTTTTGCACCATTTCACCAGTACTGAAGTATTCTTTTAAAACCTTCTGGAGAAATTCAGCCTAAACAGATCACTCACACAAGTTCACCAACCCAATTTGCTTGTGGATTGAAGAAATCAAATTAATTGATTTAGAGGCAACGTAAGGGATTTTGAGAGGACGTTTAGCTGATGTCTAAGATGTCATTTTAATCCTCCTCACAGTTAATTCTTCGAGTGTAGGGAGCCAGTAAAATTTGTGGTGCAGCCCTTACACAGAAAAACATCTCCACAGGCGTGCTAATCACGGAACTATTTTGCAAATTGCTCCTAATCTACAGTCGCTTGTCTCTGCTCTCTTCCTGCAGAGACAATAAAATCATCCAGCTAATGGCAATGTGAAAGGGAAGGAATGATCCTCATTTGGTTTAAGTAGACAGATCTGCACCAGGGAACCACTAAATAGTGCAGAGATGAACTCAGGAAGGCAGCCCAGAAACATCTCTTCCATCTTTTGGGCAGGGAAAGCTGGTAGGAGACCTGCCAGCACAATGCAGTCTCATTCCTAGTGTCCCAAGAAGTGAAAAAATTGTTGCTGCAATCAACAGCAACATAATTATGTGAATTAGTAGGATTTGTTCATGGGATTTTTTTTTTTCGTTCTTGAAGTATTGTGGTGGCTTGAATACACCTGACCTCTGCAGCATGAGACTCTTTCCCTGTTTCCAAAATAATAATTCCTGTTTCCAGACCTCCTCCCCCACCTTATTGTTGCTCATTCCTCAAAAAAAAACACTTTCCAAGGCACATTCCTCTCCACAAACCCAGCCCCAGTGTTGCTGCGACTCTTCTCACCCCTTAGGGAGCCAAGTGGAAATCTCAGCCCTACAAGGATGCCTGGACACTGAAAAGTGACTCAGTGCACACTGATATTTTCAACTGTCCCCAAAGAGTGAGATGCTCAGAACTCCCCAGATTCATCCAAAAACACTTCAAAGAGAAAAAGCAAAGACTGGTTAATTCTAAGAAAGCAAGTTATGACTAGGTCAGAAAACATTAATAACATGAAACATGATTCAACTACTCACAGTTGAGTTCTTGTCAGGGTGCTCACAGCCACATCCATCAAGATAAAAACCCAGAGTCAGATCATTTAGACATGTTAGGGATAAGGAATTCAGGGAACGACCAGAGTTATGAACTGCAATGGCATCAGAGAAGTTTCCTGCTGTCCATCACCAACAGAAACCACTTCATATTGCTTATTATACTGCTTAATTTTACCAATCAAACTGGTGCTTGGCATCTCATGAACCATTTTCCAGTGACTGGTACCTATTCTGATTTTGCAAGATGGGATGAAAGTTGAGGACTCCATGACAGGCTTGGTCTACACATTCCTCCTAAAGAGATGGAGACAGAAACAGTTCACCTTGACCTGTAGAGAATGTCACAATTCCCTCTGTACTTAAATCCATGACTTCACAGCCAAAAGCCTCCCTGCCAAGTTATCCACTGACTCAGAAACAAGCCATAGCAGTTTAAACTTAGCTCTTCTCACTTTGCAAGTGCCTTGCAACAAGAGGACCTCAGACATATCCCACCCTTTACCAGGTAATAGCTGAGACTCAGCCATTGCAAAGACAGAAATCGCAACAATTGCTTCAGAAAAAAAAGGTCTTTGTGAATCAGAGAGTTGAGAAACTGTAAGATTTCTAAATTTCTAACATCAGAACAATTCCTACGAGGATGAGACTTCACTAAGTGGAACATGTCTCCTGCAGAGCAGTGGTGTGATGGCTTGGGAAGGAGAGAGAGGCCAGGATGGCTGCTGGTGCTTCCCTGCAGATCCCAAAGGGAGGATGGGCAGAGCGGAGACATAGAGTCTTTTACAGCCTGCAGAGACTCCAGGAAAGGAGCAGGGCACCAGCCCAGATCTGCTGGCTGTTCTTCCAGCCCCAGCAGGGTTAAGAGCATCAGTCCAGACTCAGGGGGAACACGATCCTGAGCTGGTGACTGAATGTCTCCTTTGTCGGCCACCCTGCGTCACCACAGGCACGGAGCTCTTGCTCCAAGGACGTGTGGAGCACGGCCAATTCCACAACTCCACAAGGATGCTCTGGTTCTCCTGGGCAGGGAGGCCAGGGGATACTTCTCAGGACTGCCAAAAACAACCATGAAGCGCCCTGAGAGCTCCACTGAGGTGGGAAAACACACACCTAAACACATTCTGCTCAAGTGGCAAATATCTCACAATGTGTCCAGTTTTCCCCAAGTTACTGCAGCAGTTAAAAGACCTTCTTAGTATAAAAAATGTGCTGTTGGCACTTAAATTTATAAAGAAGGATTCTTTGAGCTCTTAAAATATCATTCCATCCATATGTGGGCCTCATCTAAAGTGAAGATTTGGATGATAATTGCACTGGTATCAGACCAGCAAACTTCCAGGCATGCAGCACATGGGCAGCTATCCCATTTCAACCTTTGCAATCCACCTTCCTGCCCAGGAAAACTCCATCAAAGAGAGGCTGAAAAATGGGAAAAGGGAAAGTATGGCCCCCATGGCACCTCTGGGAAGGAGACAGCACACCCAAGACCAGGGATGACTTTTTGCAGATTCCCTTTAGTGCTGCCAACACTCACTGAAAAAAATCAGGGTTTTGCCTTCCACTATTATAACCCTCAAAGTCAATCACCCCAAGCCTTAGGGGTTTGGATTTCCTTTATAGCCTCATGCAACAGAGAAACAAGCAGAAACACAGAGAAGAAGCAAGAAAACCACTACCCAAACCCTAACCCTCAAAGCTGCTCAGCCGTAGCAGTTAAATCAACATTTAAAAGCAGCTAAACTGCCCTGTACCAGACAAGGCTCTGCCTGAGCCTTTGGCTACTTTCAGCTCCAGGAGCTTCCTGAGCATGGATTTAGTGACCCTTTGGGAATCTCTCATCCCAAAAGCTGCTCAGCTTCCCCCCCACTCCCTGCAATTTGATGCCACTGAAACTCTTTGTATCCACAACACTCTCTGGTGAGGAGTGGGACACATCCCTACAGAGAGGAATCTACCTGCCACTGCCCACTCCTTGGGATTCCAGTTCCTGCCACATCCCACCTTTCCCAATCACAGGGGGTGCAAAGAAATAATTGTTTCATGCCTGTGAGGGTTTGTTCTCTCACAGACACCGGGTCGGGAAAAACTCTTCCCTCTGCAATAACACATAGGAGAGACTTTGGAACTTCTTTACTGTAAAATAACAAACACCAGAAATGTGCTTCTCCTCTGGAAGCAAAGCAGACTTTATCTCAGTAGGTTTTCCTCCATGATTCCTAAGATGCCACACTACAGTTTTCCAGCACATTTCTAGCTGCTCCTACTTACTTACCCAGCAACATCCAGTGGAAATCTGGGGGAGAAAAACAGCCTGTAGACTATTTCATAAATAAAAAATAATCTGGTTCTGGGTGCCAGTAATTTCTCATACAATAAATTGCTTGGAATGTGATATGCCAATCAGAATTAACATTTAGATAGGACACATTGCCCCACTCCATCCCACTCCTGGCCATCAACTCTGTTAGAAGTCCTTGTTCCCACTGCACTTTTCCCAATGGCTGCATTCCACTCTGGGGGTAAAGGCTGCCTGTAAGCACTTTAAACAGTATGTGAAATGCTTTGTTTATCCAAAAATATTTTAGCTCTGAGAAACGTTAAAGCAAGATGCAGATTTCAGCATTTGCACAGCAAAGAGCTGCAACTCCTACAGATACTGCCAGAAAGTTTTTTCCTTAAGGCTTTCCAGCTAGGAAAGACTATTTTGCTAAAGCAAAGCTACAAAAGTAGCTACAAAAGTGTAATTTCTTAGTAATGGGCTACAAAGGGTTGTTACAGGAAGGCTGAGGATGAAGCAAGGCTGTAATTTCTGTCTTGCTCGCTTTTTTCAGAGCAGATAATTGATCAAGCAGTAGGAAAAACCTGAGGGTGCAGCAGAGAAACCCAAAACTTATGGAGTCTTCCCCAGTAAGTAGCTCCAGAAAACCACTATCAAAGTAAAGGGAATTTCCCTGCAGCCTGGCCCACAATTTCCCTTGCAGGAGTTAAATCCAGCCAGCCTGCAGATCACCTGCTGTCCTCCAGTCTTAAAACAGTCATACACACCTTAAAATAAACTTTGCCCCAAGCATTCAGCAAGGTTGTTATTTAAGACAAGAGGAATCAACCACAGTGGTCACCAGAGGCAAAAGCACAACAGTCAAACAACAATCACAATTCAGCTCATCCCAGTTATCCCAGGAGAACAGGACTGGGAAAGAGGAATATTCAGAGTGTTACTGCTCAAAAGCAACAAAGCAGGCGCTCATTTTACAGCTCAAAGCTCTTCCCATTTAAAGGTGCTGTAGACAGAGCTTTGTTTCAGCAGAGGAGATAAAATGTGCTGGACCCTGCTACCAAGGCCAGGCTACTGAGCCTGGGGAATTCTTTCGGAGAGGGCAGGGACAGTTCTCTCACTCTACTGGTTCTGCTGCAGTTATCAATTAGTGCATTGTGCTGAGCTGTCTCCTTATCTGTCTCTACAGGCTCACTATCCCAGAGCTCCAGGTCCATGTTTCTCTTGGGATATGGTTTTGTTGTTTTTCCCCTGCCAGGAAACTCCCAACCACCAGCTGGTTCTGCTCCAGTTCCTTACATCCATAAACTGTCTAATTTATCAACAGACTTAATCTTTTTCTACTGCAAAAGTAGAATTAACCAAGTATAAACAGAAAAAAAAACCCCACATGGACCTTCACTTTCTCCTATTGTCTTCCAAGCTGGAATTTGCCTGGTGGGATTTTAAACCAGACTTTATTTCCCATTTTTTTCTTGCACCTGGGAGAAAAGCAGTTACACCAGGCATGCTAAGTGCCAAAATAAGCTGGTTTGCCTAAATGCAACACATCAACCCAACTGCAGCACTTCCTGAGGTACAGACTACAAAACAAGCAAGTCACACAAGATCCTCAAGGCTTAGTTTAAGGAAGATAAAAAAAGGAGGGGAAAGAACTGTCCTACACCTCTGAGAGCACTGGAGGGGCAGAAAGGCAGTCTTGTCATACACCAAAAGCTTGTCACACAGCACTGCCAGGTTTCACATCACCTTTAAAAGGAGATCCCTCTCCCTCTTTGTCCAAAGGCACACTTTCCAAACTTGTGGGGAGAGGATGCCTCATTCTGAAACACATGAAAGTCATGATGCAAGAGGCACCAGAGCTGGGGCCTGCTGCCAGCTGAAACAGAGATTTCAGTCCTTGCTGCCAAAGCACAAAGAGCAACAGGCAAAGCTGCCCTGTACCGATGAATTTAACGTCAACACTAAAGCAGACAAAGAGCCTGGAATACAAAAGTGACCTTCAGGCCTCACTGTTCGCTCCATTTCTTCTCCAAACACCAGTGAAATGACACAACTGTCCCTGTCATGCCAATGAAGTCATCAGTCTACCACAGGCAGAGCAAAGCCCACTGCGGTGCCCTTTAAGTAGTTTCAATTGGTGGCAAAGCAGTTTATGGCCATCTCACCTGAGACCTTTCCAAGCCACTGCAGAGCAAATAAATCTGTTCCCTTCCCTTTCAGAGATTTACAAGGGTTATCCTCACCTCTGGGAAACTGTAACAACCTTTCTGCCTTCTCCAAATCCTGGTGGTTTTTATTTTAATTTGGGGTCTGGATTAACAGCAGGCCAGAGAGCAGAGGAGCATTAGCTCAGTCCCAGTTGGGTGATGACAGCCTGCACTGCTCAGCCCCAGCTGGAGTTCCATGACCAGCAGAAAGTCTCTCAGCACAGGGCACACTCACACAGCAATAAAACCTGGAATCAGTGGTGCTGTCTCATTTCCCACTCTTCTGCACAACACAATTTATTTTTAGGTCATAACTCCTGATGCAGGACTGAAAGAAAGGATGGGCGCAGGCACAACAGCTGCAAGTTGATTTGGAAACACCAAGAATGAGACATTTCCACTTGATGTTTTGTTAAAACAGCTACACCTTCACCTCACACTGAGTATTTCTGGAGCCAAGATTTGTATTGGCACATGGATGTCACCTTCTCACGTGGCTTGCCAGCAGGCACAAGCTGCTTACAGAGCCTGTCACTATCCTAAAACCTGTGCCAGGGGAGGGTCAGGTTGGACATCAGCAGGAGTTTCTTCCTGGAAAGGGTAGGCAGGGGCTGCCCAGGGAGGTCACTCAGTGCTCTGGGCTGGTGACAAGGTGGGGATGGGGCATAGCTTGGAATCCATGGTCTGGGAGGTGTTTTCCAACCTAAATGCACCTGTGAGCCTTGTGAACTACAGCAAATGCTAGTTTTTTGTCTCTTGCCTCACAGGGAAAGAACAGGATTGAACAACCTGGGTCAGGTGTGGGGGAGGAATATTGAACAGGTGACTCCTGAGTGGTGGCTGAGCAAGGAAATCTCTGGTAGGAGAACCCAGAAGTCAGGGGAACTCCTTTCCAAGTGACTTGAACCAAAGGCAGTAACCAAACCCAGTGCACCACAGGTGTGCATCAGAGCAAGAGAGTTCCACAACGAGACCTGGACAGCGAGTCCTGCACAGGGCAGGAAAGCAAAGCTAAGGAAAAAATCAGCAAACTGGCCATTACCAAGCACACCTCCCCCTGAAGCAGCTCCTCTTGCTGGAGAGCCCATTTTCACCTCAGACACCAGGCAAGGAAGGGATGCACATCTACAAGTGCCTTCACCAGCCTGAAGCTCTGCTGCAGTTCCTTCCTCCACTCTCTCACAGCGAGGCTTTTTATTTCTTAAACATATCAAGCACGTCTCACAAACCTCTCGTAGCCACTTAAAGCCGGGGGTTAAGTGCAGCTGAAGTGAGGCAGCATTTCTCCTGTCACACCAGAATTGTCTTACGCGTTGCTTTTTCCCATCCTGTTGGTGCCACAGCCATCAGAGGGAAGCAGGACGGAGCTGGAAGGCAGCATGTGCAGGTTTTGGCACAGGACACCAACCCACACTCACCCTCTGCGAGCTCTGAATTCCAGGGTGGGTCTGCAGAGGGGAGTCCTGCTCCCAAATTCCACAAACAGAGCCAGTTCCCTGGGTGTCTAGAGGGAGAGGATCTGCTCTCCATGTGCTGGGAGTGTTTTATTCCCTCGTGGCTGTAAAACACAGCAGGTGAGCAGCAAAGCTCCTGCCAGGACATCGTGTCCTCAGGGAGGGACCACAGATCCCAAACTCCCGGTGAGGCTTTGCCCTCAGCTGCCCCGCACACCAAATTCAGCAGGAACATTTGTCTCCTGACACTGACTTGAGTCTCCTGGGAAAAGAGATTCTCCTGGCCACTGCAAAGAAAGAATAAACGAGCCACCTGCACACAGATGCACTGAGGGCAAAAGATGCAAGCTGGGTTTGCAGCTGACTCATTTGCTGCATGTAAAGTTACAAGATGACACCTGTGTCAATCGGGTGTGTGTTTAATTAGTTTAGAAAGCAGCTCTAAGAGTAGCAATTGCTCTGTGTTAACCATCCATACACCCCCAGACTGATGCAAAAGACCTCTAAATCTCAGGAAGGGATTTTAAACAGGCTTAAGACCAACATTAACAAGTGGCAGATGACTTGCTAGAGCTGAGAGGTCATCCCTGAGGGAGAATAGCACAATGTGTCCACAAATAAACCAGCTCAACAAAACAAGTACAGCCGAGCCCTAAGGAAGCAAAACAAATGATATAAATTGAAACTTCCAGCTGCAGAAGTTATGTCAGCTCTCACAGGTTCCCATAGTTCGCAGCACAAATTTGTTTCACGTGCTGAAAGTTTTTTGCTCTCTGTCTTGGCCTCAAAGCCATCCACTTGGAGAAGGAATTTAACTTGGAGAAGGTATTTTCTGGGCAACACATCCCTGCTAGGCTACAGTAATTGCTTTTTAATCTTGCTTCTTCCAGGCACTGCTGCAACAATCCTCCTGTGCAGTAAACCAATGGTAAGGGATGGTCATTTCCCAAGCTTTGATGGGTATACAGGTAGAAATTCCATATAAAAAAAGAGATCCTTTCAGAGTTAGCTTTGGAGAGTGCTCTGTTAGCTAAGGCTCTGCCTTCCTAAGGGAAAAAAGCCTTTGGGACAGACAAACCTGTCCATGCACTCTCAGCATGAGATCTGGCACCTGGTAAAGTCCTATTGGCTATTGTGCAGCAGGCTCTTGGCTGGAATTCCACGGCTTTCCTGGAATTCCACGGCTTTCCTGGAATTCCACGGCTTTCCCCCCCACCCCTGGAAGCAACAGGTCAATCCTGGGAACTGCAATTAGAGAACACACACCTTCCCTTTGAACAGGATGAGATTGTGATTTACCCCTGTCCCTCCATTCCCACCCCAAGGCTTTCACACCTGGTTTTGCAGTGGTTTTGATATTTCAGCAGGAGCTTCCCCTTTTCCTCCTGAACGTTTCTGTGGTAAACTTTGACACCCAGTTTACCAAACTGTGGCTTTTGAAAGAGACATAAGTTCCCTAAAGAAACCAAAATAGTGGATTGGAATTGGGGGAGGGAATTCCCTGCTGTGCTCCGCTCCCTTTTTGAAATACTGGGAGTCTGAAGGCTGCACCTGTACAGATGTGAGGGATTGATCTCTTCCAAACAAAGTTTGTGAACAAGAAAAATAGAACTGGCTTTTGCACTACTTCTCTTTTTGAGAGGCCACTTCCTGCAAAGCATCCTTCACTCAAGTTTTCCATTAGCTTTGTGAACGCCAAACAGCCTCTTCCAGCTTCAACAGTCCAGCAGATGATTTATGAAAGCTGCAAAAACACTACAATGGCAGGAAAGAGAAAAACCGAGCTCCACAAATGTGTTTGCAAATTTGACCTGAACAAAGCAACGTATTTTCGCTAAAAATTAACAGAAAATAGGGTGGAAAATTGAGCTAAATCTTCCATAAAATGGGAAAGTGCCGCTGGGGCTGCAGACAAATCCTGTGCTCAGAAGCAGGGAATCACTATCAGTAGGAAAAACCTTCCCTGGAATGCACAGATGTCTTGTTCCAAAGGGATAACAGGAACACAACACCAAGAGGAGCACTGCATAAAAACACCAAAGCCATGACAATAAACAAACCCATTGGAAAATGGTTGTTTGTCCCCATTTCTGTGGAACAGCCCAAACCAGGGATTGTCTGCTTTCAATTCCCAACACAAGAAAGAAAAATTTAAGCTCCCTCGTCCTTAGAAGTATCAGCAGTACAAGATATTTCATTTCTCAGCAGAAGAAACTTTTCTATTGCAGATTTGACAAGCCGGTTGGCCTCAGATCTAGCAAAAATGTGGTTTCTGGATCCACCTCTCCAAAACTGGACATATCTCAGGATCAGGAATTTGCTCCATCCCTCTAAGAGCCATCTGCAATATCTTGGGGCTCTGGCCAAGCAATTCATTCCTCCTAATTGCTGGAATGGGACCACCCCTAGCTGGAATTGCAGCCAGCTCTCCCTCCCTGCCCTGTCCTGCCCCACCCTTGGGGGGATGCTGATTCCTGACTCCAGCTTCAGGCCTGTCTGCTGGGAAGAGCAGAGCTTGGAAATGGGATCCTGGCTGCACTTCTGGATGTCAACACGCAGGGGGATGTCCTGCAGGGCAAGCGGGTCACACGGACCCGGCACAGTGACCTGGGCAGGAGCAGCACTGGGACACCTCCAGCTGGATCCTGGCTCATCACAGCCAGCTTGGGGAGAAGCCAGACACGTCCCCTGACAGCCAGCAGGATGAGAATCCTCCCTCCTCTCCCCTGCAGACCTGCAAGGGTTTGGGTTCTTAAATAAAGGGGAAGGAAGTGCGGCAAAGCATCCTCCCAACCCCCACAATCCACATTTGGAGGGGTGTCCCAATCCTCACAATCCTAAACCTTGAGGGGTGTCCCAATCCTCACAATCCTAAACCTGGAGGGGTGTCCCAATCCTCACAATCCTAAACCTTGAGAGGTGTCCCAATCCCTACAACCCCACATTTGGAAGGGTGTCCCAATCCTCAAAATCCTCAGCTTGGAGGGGTGTCCCTGTCCCCCACAGCCCACATTTGGAAGGGTGTCCCAGTCCCTACAATCCTAAACTTTGAGGGGTGTCCCAATCCCACAACCCTGCACTTGGAAGTCTGCTCAACAGCCTGATAAGGGAAAGGATGAAAAACAACCTGGATGACACAAGCCAGCTGCAAAAAGGGGAACTGAAGTCCCAAAAGCAGGAGAAGATTCTGCCCTCATCAGACACAGTCACAGATCTTCCTACCTATGTAGGAAGATTTAAGATGGACTGACACACGTTGCAAAAGCAGTTTGATTAAGGAAAAAATAAACTGTTCTCCATAAACTGTAATACAAAAGAAAAATCAACACAGCCCCTAAATTTCTGATGCTGACCTTACCAAGCCAGGCTTTGTTTATTCTTCAGCACATTAAAAATCCAGTTTATGCTTCAATGACTGAATCACCAGTTGTTACAAACTATCTACATCACTTTCATCCCCGCCCTGAAGTTTCTAGGAAATAAATTCATTGCATCTGCACATGACAGGACAATCCAAGTTTGACAACGCTTGCCAGAACAATATTCCTGCATTTTGAGCACAGGGAACAGCACACACAAACAGGGTGCTGAAATGCCAAATTCCCCTCCCCTCTCACCTTCCCAAAAACCCCAAATGCAGCGCAGGGTTCCCAAAGCAGGGCAGGACTTGGGGCCCACAGGACAGGAGAGGGTCTGTGGAGATGGGAATGGACAGGGGAGGTGGGCATGGACATGAGGAGGTGGCAGGGGACACGAGGAGGTGGCAGGAGACACAGAGGAACAGCGAGCAGACCAGTCCAGGAAAGCCACAAGGACTGCACCCAGAGGTGATTTCAGTGTCTGATTTTAGCTGCATTTCTGAGCCTTGCACAAATCTCCCTCACTCTGGTGACAAGAGGCAGCACCAGAGGTGGCAAATTGAACTTGGGAATATTTGCAAAGTCACGCTGAGAACACTTCTATTAAACGTTGTGCTTAAAACCGTGTCGCTTTGCTGCACATCAATACTTACACGGAGGAATTATTTAAGTACACAGCTCTGTAAGCACCTAAGAAAGTGTCCAGATAAGGAATAGCTCTGCTCCTTCTCCTTCTCTTCCCACTTGTCTGAGGCACTGCAGGAACGGTGCTGCCCTCACCCTGCCACTGTAAATCATAGCAATAAAAACCCCAATTAAAACCAGAAAGGTACTTTGCTCAAGACAATCAAGCAGGACAATCTGTCTTCTAAGAGCCTGACTTGAACACTTCATTTTTTAAAAAGCACAGCCCAAATAAAATAAGTAGGTTATTAAGCACCCAGCAGTCACTTCACATAAATGTCCATGGAGTAATTCACTGCTTTTATGAAAAAGGAAATGTTTTTAAAGCAGACTGGGAAAGGTAACAAATCCTCAGAACCAGAAGATAATACTGCCTCCAGAGAAGCCACTACAGAAACCATTCCTCTTTTTATTTATCTTAATTCTTCGCCCACTTTTCAGGCTATAAAGACAGCAGGATCAGCCTGTTCAGCCCTCCAAATTCTTCACATTTCACTTTGCAGTGTCTGTGGAAATAAGTGGACTTTTCCTCCCTCCCAGCTGGAGTTTGTGGGGCCTCTTCCATGACCATTAACAACACAAGGACAACAGGGTGCAAGAACTGTACACCACCATTCTGCACTCAAGCAGGGCTCCAGCACCCCCAAACCCAGCAATCCCCGGCAAAGAGACTCCACCACACCCCAGTACTTCTTTCCAACACCGAGTTACACTAACTGAACTGGGAACAGTCTGGTGTGCAAATGTTACACTGGAATACACCCCACAGGCTGCACTGGGCTCCATCCCAACTCTCCTAATTCAGGACAGGACTGGGAAGCAAGCAAGCCTGAGCATTTCCAGCTGTCTGCACACATCCTGTCACTGCACTGGCTATTCACCACCAGCAAATCTCTTCCAGTTATTTCCTAAAGCAATACCCACTTTGGTTCAGTCTACTGCAGACCCTCAGCTGCCTCTCATTTAAAAAAAAAAAAATCAAAAAACCAACTCAACAATACATCAGTCCCAAACACAAAGTTTGTTGACACAGCTGACAGAGTCACTGCAGAAGTTACTCCACTTCAGGGGTGCAGAAAATGTCATTAATGCTTTGCATGATCCAGATCTGAAAGAAGCCCATTACTGGTATTCCCTGTGCTGCTGTTTCCCTCAGTGGTTTTGTTTCCCTCTTCATAAGGCAAACCACAGAGCATGTCTCCAAAACATGATGGAACACCCTTTAATGCTGGAAACTGGGAATATGAAGACAAGGTGAGGGAAGGAAAAACAGCTCTTTGATATCCATTAATTAAATCAGCCCAGAAAGCTCATCTGTTGGGGAACAGGTGTACCCCAACCTTGGGTTTCTCTGGGGATGAAATCTGAATGTGAAAGCAGAGATTCAGTGATAGGGATCAGAGGTTACAGCTCTGAGGTGTTCACTCCTCCCCTGGGTGCCAGGTGTGAGGTTCCTGCCTGTCATAAGCCACCCTGTCACCACAAACACTCCCTGACAGAGGAACACACCGCTGACAACCACGCCGGGAAATTCAACAAGCTCCTCTCCAGCGAACACAGAATCGTGGAATGGTTCCATCCTGGGTCAGAAGGGATCTTCGAGCTCATCTCTGATGAGTTTTGCACATCCAGTGAGCCATCCTGCACCTGGCAAAGGTTGGGAGTTCCGTGTCCCCACAGCTGCCTGTGTCAGGAACACATGTCCAGGGTGTCAGGGTGTCTCTGCATGAATACAAAGCTCCCACCCCATAACACTCGTGCTGAAAAGTGCAGCAAGACAGAGGCAGGCAAAGCTTTATCCACATGACAATTTCTGGGAAGCTTAGAGCAGAAGGGCGAAGTGCTCCCTGGTTATTATCCCATGCCTGGGTTATTATCCAATATTCAAATAAACACAAGTCATTAATTTATTAGCGTGACATCACATCCTGCAGGCTGCATTTCAACACACAGCCATGACAGTGGAACCACGTGAAAAATACAGAATTCCCTAGGATTTCCAGTCTGGTTTCCAACCTTTTACCTTGGAAAGACCTAAATGGAGATCCTGGATGTGGAAACAAGATCCCCAGGGAATTAACAAACAAAAGACAAAACAATCTATGAAGTCAACCAACATTTTGTAAAGTGAACAATTATTTTAAATATTTGCTCATAACCAACTACAAATAGGCAGCATTAAAGCACAATTACAGTGTGGGGGGGGTCACAAAATTAAGAGCTTAAAGGAGATTGTTTGCATTAAGTACAATATTAGCAAAGGAAAAGTCTAACAGGAAGAATCATAAAAGGATTTTAGACTGGCAGCCACTCAATAAAATGGCCAAGGAAAGTTCCCAGTAGACAATTATAAATGATGCTGCTCAATTCACTCTGCCCTGATGGACCATGAGTTAAGGAGCAGCAGTCAAAAGTTAAAATAGTTAAGGAGTAGTTCATTAAGAACATCAGCTCAGCTGGCCAGGCACAGAGAAGCAAGCAGCTAATGGCCTTTAATGCATCAATCTGGTGCACCTGTATCCAATATCACCCGGCTCTCAGATTCCTCCCTCTCCTCCCTTGGCATTGAATCAAGCTTGCAGGGCATCTCCCCACACCAGGTGGGAACCCCTCTCCCCAAAGCAGCCCTCTCCTTCCTTGGACACTTTTAAACCCCAACAGAACCCTGAAAAACCTGACATTTCTTTGTGGTTAGTCCTGCTCAGAAGGAGAAGTAATACAGACTTGCCTGTGATTGTCATCTCCACAAGTATTCTCCCAGCCACTTACACTTCCTGAACCCATGGCTGAACTCTGGCATTCCCTCTCAAAAACATTATAATTCTTGGATACAAGACACGTGGCTGGATGGGTCTGTGTCTTCTCAGCACAGACACCCAAGCAAAAGGAATTCTGAACAAACCATCAGAACTCAAATAATCCCCTTCTGATAACTGTGCTTAGGGCTCTGGTTTTGTTTTTTAAATGGCCTTTGATAACCCATCTATGTGTGTTTTGAAAGGGAGAAAAAAACGAATTAGGAAATTGCACAGGCACAAAAACAAAGGCAATATCTGACAAAGAGTTTTGTTAATTTGTGGGTAATTGCTCATTACTACAAAATAAGGTTTTTGCAGCGTTTTATGGAGAGTAGATAAGAACCCCCAGCCCATTACTGAGTATTGCTTTTGGCAAAAGCGAGCTTCTCCCAGGGTGGAGAGCCTCCATAAAACCACGATTCCATTAAATACGGATCCTGATATCCCAAAAGCACCCGGGGAAAGGGAACATGTTCTGTCGAGTCATTTAGCAGGGATCTTCACCCTTTTGTGTCCACTCTTGCCTTCTTCACAGCTCTGCTTTGGACATCACCTCCCCCCCCCACTGCCTCTACTGAGTACCTCAAACTTTAACACTTTGGAACATGGGTGTTCCCCTCCCTTCCTCTATGTGTGGTTTAATTTCTTATTCCACTAAAAATGTATTCCCCAGATAACCCAACATCCTCAGGCCATTGGCACCTCCTGCAAGGGGCAAAGCTCACCCTGAGCTCCCCAATCCCCCACAAGTGTTGGATTTTCCCTCCCAGTTAAATCCAGTGGGTTTTGAGCCCTCATGCATCGGAGAATCCCAGAATGGTTTGGGCTGGAAGGAACCTTAAAACCCAACCTTGCCATGGGCTGGGACACCTTCCACCATCCCAGTGTGCTCCAAGCTCTGTCCAGCCTGGCCTTGGACACTTCCAGGGATGGGGCAGCCACAGTTTTTATGGAGGACACACCCTGGAGGCTCTGGGAGCAGCTCACCACTGGCATGGCCAAGCAGGTACTCCGGCAGCAATCGCTCTCAAGGCGCTTTCAAGGTCTTTTTCATCACCCTAACAGCAGAGCCATTTTTAAGCCTTTCAAATAGCCTTAAATTAACTTCCCTGACAAAGTTTTCCAGAGCAATATAACCTGGCTATGTAAAACTCCATGCAGGGACACCCAGAAGACAAAGAGCAGACCTGAGAGCAGAGGAGAGGCTCGATTTAGATGGAGCTGTTTCATTACTATGTAGATTCAAAGCTATTCCTGCAGTTATTGAAGCACTATCCCAGCCCTCCTAGCAAGCAAAAAATCCATTTTGTGTACAAATAGGGCTTTTACAGCTTTGGCACAGTGCTCAACTGCAGAGTCAAACTTTTCTATGCCTGATAAGATTTTACTTGAAAGTGGCAGGAGAGCTCATGCCAGGAGCCCGTATGAAATGCCAGCTCAGTGGCAGAAGGTCAAAGCCTGGTATCAGGAGATTTAGTGGATGTGTTTTCAGACAAACCACTTAAAAGCGCTGTGCTATCTAGGGAGGCACAGATTTACACCGCTTGGAAAGCCAAGGACCCATCTTTATGACTCTTTTCCAATCCAGGGTAATTTCTTTTAACACTTTACCTCACAAAAAGCACAACAGTAGGGTCTCCTTTTCTGTGTCTATCCAACCCTTGGGTATTTGGCTGAAGTTAAGAATAAAGAAGTGTTTAATGTCACGGGGTTTGTTTTACAAAAAAAACAAATGAAAACTACAAAAAACCTCCCCACAGTAAACATCAACCAAACAAAAAACACCCTGACCTCCCATAACAACAAACCCTCAGGTGCAGAAGATGCTAATGTCCTGAATAAAAACCCCAAAAGACAGACACAGACAACTGAATTTAAAGACCAACAGCCCAAACAATTAACCTTTCTCCAGCAGTGCCCATGGCTGGAGAAGCAGAAATTGAAATTGAACTGAAAAGCTCTATAATCTTTGCCATTTTTACAGAAGTATTTAAGGTTAAGTTGGTGTCAACGACGACCCTGAGCAGACTGTCAAGCATTAAGACTTTCAACATAGTGGATTTTGCCAGCTGTCACCACGTTGGGACAGTAAAACCCCATCAAACCGTGATCTATCTGCTCCATCTTCACAAATGCAGTGTTGGATTCACTCACAAGAGCAGATTTGCAAGTGCTCCTTCTCTCTCCCATTAAAGCATTTCAATCGTCTGATTCTGCCATTTTAACAAAATCAAGGCTAAGACTTTAAATTCAATTAGCACAAATCTCAGTGCTCCCAACATTAAATTTGCAAGTGACATTTAGTGGCATTCAACACACATGGAGTTAAGCTAATACACTAATGGACCAGCAAGGGAAATTGTAAAACACTCCCAATTGCAATGCTCTTTTTTAGTAAAGGAAATTCAAGGAGTAGGCAGCAGTGGACAGGAGGAGATGACAGCTATTAAAAATCCTTCTTAAGCCAAGGCTGCAAAAGCTCTCCTCACCAGTTCCACCTGTCAAGGAAGGGGCAGTTTTAAGGCTCTTTCAGTCCTTAAGACACGATTTACCCCGGTTTTACTTCTCTTTCTTCCTACTTTTTCTGATGAAGGCTTAGACCATGCAGCCCCACTATGTGTTGTTCCCCAGACACAGAAAGCAGGGATGAAATTCCCAAGCTTTGTCCCACACAGCTAATAAGGATGTGACAGTGTCCACAGCACCCCAAAAAGCCAGTCCAGCAAAGCCACCTGAGGAATTCTGCTGCCACACCTGTGCCTCACTCAGCTTGCTAAGGAAGCTGCCAGTTTTCTGCAGTAGAAAAACACAAAGCTACTGGACTTCACAGATTCTTTGAGGTCCTTTTTTTTTTTTTCTCCAGCTGGCAGTATGCTTTGCCTTAATTCCATTTAAACAGGAAAAGCTACTTTCAAGCAGTATCACAATCAGAGAGACAGAAGGCAGACCAGGCTGGGAAGGCAGGGAGAAAAAACCATGTTAGAGTCATGGCTCTAAGCAGAGGGAGATTTATTTTGTTGTGCATTTAAATCCAAGCAAATTAGTACAGGCAAAACCTATGGAAGATGCTTTCCCAATAAGGATTTATGAGTGGTTTTCTTTGATTATGGATGTGTAATTGGACAGCAGAGCAGGACTGCAGAGCACACGAAGGAAACATCAACAGGACATCTGTCCCACTCTAGATTTGCTCCCCTGATTTGGATGAGTCAGCTGTAAAGCCCAGCAACAGCAGTAACTGCATTTCTTTAAGAAACATGTTTCAATCTCCAAAATTAAGTTTTCTTTTGTCTTTCCAGCTCTTGATCAAGTACTGTCAGAACAAAGCTCATGGGTTAATTTCAAGAATTCGGGGGGTTTTCCTCCCGTCAACTACAACACCACGTCGATAAGACCAGAAACAATACAGACAAATATTTCTGAGACATTTAAATCACAGAATGCCAGAAGGGTTTGGGCTGGAAGGCACCTCAAAGACCATTTCTTTCCACCCCACTGCCATGGGCAGGGACACCTTCCACCAAGCCCCAGTACACAGTTACACCTGGCAGCTTATTAGGATGGATGTTCTTTTGATTCATGAAAAGCCAAAGTAACCTGCAACAAACACTGCCTCTGCTAAGCAGATTTGCAAAATAATAAAATATGCCTGGGATGAAATCATCCCAAAAAGCCAGTAGGTTTCACACGTTCCTCAGTCTTCTGCATTTCCCCCAGCACTTTGGGGAAGGAGAGGGACAGGACTTAATAATTAACTCAATGATGTCACACCACACACTGGGGGAATTCAAGCTGTATTAAAAGCTGCAGATTCCATGCAGAACACCAGCCCTCCAGAGGGCTCCTGCCCCCCTCTGTGTGCTGTTGCCCCAAAAAGCCTCCAATGACACCAAAATCCTTTGGAAAGCACTGCCAGTATGTGGGAGCTCAGTTCGTGACCATCAGATGCAAGAAACCTCTGAAGAGCTCAAGTGTTTGAGCTCATTTTAAGCTCACCTCTACTTCAGAGCCGTACAGCTGGGTTTGATGTGCTGCACTTGAATCATGACTGAAATAGCATCTGGGGGCTCTGCTCCACTTCAACCAAGAACAGCCTGGCCCTACCCACCTGGGCAGCCTCAGAAATCCTTCCTGCCCTGCACAAGTCCCTGCAAAACACCTCAGGAAACAGGGACCTTGTGCCTTGTCCAACAAAAGCAGCCTTCAGGCTGGTGTGCAGCACTCCTTCGCTTTTTGGTGATGCTATATGGATTTATTCTATTACTCAAACAGGCCCTTTCCCCAACAAGGGTCTGGATTATTTTTGAGCAATTTTTTTTTTTTTTTTTTTCCCGCAGGATGTCCTGCTGCCCCAATTAAAAAGCCTTTAATTCCGCAACCATTCCTTACGGCCAGGCTGAAATTGCTTTTAAACCTGAGTAAGTCCCAGGCCACCCACATTTAGTGCACCAATTAACCAATGTTGAGCGATGCAGAGAGGCAGCAACCAGAAGAGGGAAGAATTTCTAAGTCACCATCACCCACAGTGCATGGGTTCAGTTCAAGGGAACTCAAGAATTACATAATTAAAAGTAGCACCTATTCAAGCTTGATGAGTGTTGAGAGAAGCAATGAGATCCATGGAAAACAACCCATCACTGCCTTTTAACCATTAACTCTGAGCAGTCAAATAACATCCAGAAGACCTCCACGTCCTGAAAACCATCCACCTACTTGGATTTATTAAATTTTTAAGTGTCACATTAAAAGCTAATTAACATGAGACGCTGTTCCCAGGTTGATAACGTGAAAGGAGAAAGAAGCGTAATAATTTAGGAATCACCATTTGTTGCACAGATCACAAACACAGTTTAAAGGCATCTGAGCTGAATTTAGTTCTGCTGCACATGCCCAAAAACTCAGAAAAATCACAGCAATCTCTCTGGATTTAAAGGGAGTATATTACCCATATTGTAAAAGCAGCCTTTACCTTTTGTCTGCCACCAAGCAGGGGGGCTGCCCTCCCTTTCCAAACTCTGAACAACTTCACAAAGCTGCAGCAATTTTAACACCCACAAAATACTACACAAATCAAATCAGAATGCAACTCCAATACAACATCCACTCCCCAAAAAAGCCACAGCCAAGCCCAAACCCACCAAGATCCACAGCAGCACTTCCACTGACTTCACCCAGGTGTTTTGTGCGGGTTCTGTGTTTTGCACAGGTTCACAGCTGGGCGTGGAAGCCAACAAGAAAGCATTTTCAGCCACGTGGACCTGGGAGAGGGGAGTCTGAAGGCATCACTGCAAATCCTGCTGTCACACCAGGATGCACCATCAGCCAAAGTGACACGAGGACGTTCATCGACATCCCGGTGCTGCTCTGCTAGGAGAGGCTGCCTGCATCAGCAAGCTTCAGCAGCACCATGTCAATATGGCAGAGCTCCCATCTTTTACAAATAATAATCTTTTTCTTTCTCTTCCCATCCTCTCTCCGTGTATTTACGGTGCCTTGAAGGCACCGAGGCACTCTTTAATGAGGTTTTCACACAAGACAGAATAAATTAGAAACCCTGATCAAAACAGGGCCTCCAGGAGGAACACAGTACAAAGACAGGCCCATGCCTTATACACCCTGAAAAATCCAAATACTGCAGCCAGGCAATCAGCAAGCCATTCTATGAGCAAACAGGGAGCACAGCCTCCTGCCAGGGCGCCCGTGATGGCAAGGTCCCTCCTTTTCACCCCCATTCTGCCCCTCAGCCTGTTCATCCCCAAGAGGGGGACAAAGCCATCACCCCCTTGCCACCCCACAAGCCTCAGCCCCAGCGAGGCAACACTGCCCCAACATCACCACGATGGGATGGGATGGGATGGGATGGGATGGGATGGGATGGGATGGGATGGGATGGGATGGGATGGGATGGGATGGGATGGATCTGCTCCCACTCGCAGAAGATGCCTCCAGCTTCCTTTGGAGCAGGGAGCATCCTGCCTTCACATCCCAGCAAGGGGGCACTGGAGCCCCCAGGCTGAGGGGACCGGGCTCACCCCCACACTCCCACCTGAGCTAAGGGGACCAGATGACCCCACAGAGCCTCTGGGGCAGGGAGGAGCAGACCCACTACTCCAACACCCTGGAGAGGAGGGCATAGACCTGACCAGGCTGGGGAGACAGAGCCTCTCCTGAGTCCTGGGGCTGAGGGGGCTGCAATCCCCGAGCTGGGGTCCAGAGGTGCCACCTGCAGGTCCCCCGGCTGGGGGTCCCAGAGCTCCCCTGGCACCCCGGGCTGCAGCCCCCCGAACTGCGGATGCAGAGCTTCCCCCGGGTAGAGCACAGAGCTCCCGTGGGCTCCCACGGCCGCAGCCCCCGAGCCGGGGGTCCCAGAGCTCCCCGGGGCTGAGCAGACCGCGCCTTCCCGGTGCGCCCGGGGCCCGAGGGGCCCGGATCCGCCCGTGCAGCGGCACCGAAGCTCTGTCAGACCCCCGAGCCCAGCAACCCGAAGCCCCCCTGGAGCCTGGGGTGCTGCGGGGGCCGGAGCTCCCCTCGCATCCCTCGGGGCTGCGGGGGCCGCCGCCGGTGTGAGGAGCCGGAACCCCGAGGGCACGTCCCTGCTGGGGCGGCGGCGGCCGCGTCCCCGCTGTCACCGCCGGGGTCCCGTCCCGCCGCCA
>VZSR01000745.1:1614738-1626747 GCA_013398615.1 Brachypodius melanocephalos
CCTTCCCTGGACACGCTCCAGCCCCTCCAGGGCTCTCTGTCTGGGAGGGCCCAAAGCTGGACACAGCCCTCGAGGTGTGGCCTCAACGAAGCCACCCTGGACCCTTCTAAGCATATATAAGGCCCCCAAAATATTCCAGCTTCAGTGTAGCTTGCTGAGGTGTAACAGGGTGTGAGTTCCAAATCCATCTGGCAGCTTTCCAGTACCTAAAGGAAACCTACAGGAAAGACTGAGAGGGACTTCCTAGAAGAACAGGGGGAATGGCTTCCCACTGCCAAAGGGCAGGGTTAGATGGGATATAGGGGAGAATTCCCTCATGATCCTGGACTGGGATGAACACGTCCTGTCCCAAGATCCCCAAAACCAGAGTGTAGGGTGTTGGAGCAAACTCTGCTATCTGCCTTTATTTCACTCTGCAGGAGCTCTACTGGCCATTGGGCTTCAGTCCTCTGTCAGCTCTGGAGATGTGAGAAGTCAGTTGTTACTAATAAAAGCTCAGTTAAAATAAAGTCACAGGACAATTTAGCTTAGGAGCAACCCCTGGGTGTCACTATCTCCAGGTAGAAAGAGGCTCAAACTTTGTTCCATGAGCACCATCACCCACTTCAAACCTTGTGCTTCACAGATTGTGACTTCCAATACAAAACTGTTTTTTTCTGTCCCAAAAGGTTAAAATAATTTCCTGGTGCCCACAGAGGGGTTTCTGCATGTGCTGAGCCTGGCTCCCTGCAGGGCTGTTCCCTAGCGTGGGAAGATCTGCAAGGTCTGATTAAAACTTTTCCCATATTTCAGGCATTTTTCCAGGCAGGAGATTGTGGAGATAGCAGAGCCACACATCCAGCTCCCCATTTCCCAGGCATGGGAGGATGACAACACACATGGGAGGGACTGGATGTACCGGTGTGTCTCAGGAACACCGAGCAAGAGAAAAGTGTGAGACAAGTCTTGCTGATCTTGGCACATAAACAAAACAAAATCTGAAAAAACCCCTCGTGACTTATCCCAATCAACAAGTGATTGCAGACATTACTCAAGCAAAATTAAGAATTAAGCTTGAATAAATACTAATTTATGCACTGAGGCAGGTGGGACACAATGGTATCCTGGGCCTCTGTCAAGAGCTATCAGATCCTGCACTTTCTAAAAATCAAGTTGAGCCATTCTGAGAGAAAATTGTCTGTGTAATAAAACTCAAATTTAGAGCCAGTTTGGAAGTTATTTAAAGGTCTGCTGTGACCTGCAGCTCCTCACATATTTTCATCAGTGCCAGTGAAGAGTGGACAAGTTTTGTTTGACCTCAGGATCCCGGCAACAGATTTCACTCTGTGCAAACTGCTTGGTAGTTAGGAGGGGAAATGCAGATGGAAGAGAATGGTTCTGGAGAAATCCAGGAGAATGGTGCTGGGGACACCAGATGCCAACAGCTTTGATTCTCTCATCCCTGAGGAGGGATTTTATTTGTGAGTAGATCTAATACTGGCAGCTCTGTTCTGGTTTTTCCCGGGTTGATCAGGCTGGCTTGCATGAGCCTGGTCGCACCAGGAAGAGTTTAGGAATAGGGAAGGTTTGTGGGGGTGCTGGTGCATCTCCCTTGGGGCAGTGGAGCCTTTGGAGTGCTTGGCAATCCCAGTTCCAATTTATCTTTCCATTTGCTCCCCTTGTGCGATGCCATCAAGACAGGGACATTCCTTAAGGGGGTTCCTGTTTTTCAGCAGGGATCTATTTCCTCCCAGACTATCGTCTCTCTCCATCCCATCTCACTAATGCTCTAATAGGATTAATGTTGTTGACACTTCCCTCGGGCTAGTCGTACAATAAATCCCCCCTTTCCGGGGTTGTTCCCCCAGGATGGGCATTTTCCAGCAGATAATATGAACCTGAAGCCTGTGCAAATTGCTTCCCTGGGAGCCTGACCTCCCTGTTGGGAATGACAAAGGGCCATCCAAGAGGCTTAAGAATAGCTGTCCCGGGCTGCTGCCTGGGCTTAATCCTGCTGAGCCACTTCTGTTCCTGAAAACAGCTCTTCCTGCCCGGCTACAACCAACCCCCAAGTGTGGCGGCGATTCCAAAAGTGTTCCGGCACCAAGGCCAGCTTGGACAGGGCTTGGAGCAACCTGGGATAGTGGAAGGTGTCCCTGCCCATGGATGAGCTCAGCTGGGGGTTTCTCCTGCTGGAGCTTTGAATAAATTGATTAATCAGAATCAATGTGAATGGCTCAACGGGGAAATGCTACTAGGTCACAATAATTAGGCATTGATCAATAATCCGTAAATTAATGATATTCCACTGGAAGAGATATTTTTATTTAGAAAGGTATGTTGACTATTAGCACACTGACACTTTATTAATGAACTAATATTAAACTAACTTCAGTAAAATTTCAATTACCTTCATCTTACCTCACTCACTCCTTCTTTGAGGGCAGCAATGACACCGTACCCATCATTTATGCCATCACTTGATGACATCATTTCCTCACTGATGGTATTTATGACACCATTTCTGTGGGTTGCATCATTTATTTAGTGCCTTTATCCAGGACACCATTTACACCAAACAGCATCATCAACTCATTGTCTTTGCGATGTCATTTCGATATAATTTTGACCCCCCCAGGACATCATTAATTCAGCATCTTTACACCAAACCCTGATGTTTGATGGGGTTGGACTGACTGTGATGGTTTTAAAAGCCTTAGAAATAGAAACAGCCAGAGAGGTCGTTGCTCCAAATGTGTAGAATCCCACAGGGCTTTGTTCCTGTCCCCTGATGGTAGCAAAGACTTTTCAGAACAAGGCAGCAGAGCAAAAAATCAGAATTAAATCCATAGTGAACAGAGTCGAGCAAAGAGCACAGTGAATCCACATGCTATGGTTTTAAGGAACTGCAGGGCAGGGCTGTTAGCTGCAGTATAAATGGGAAAAGAGGCCAAAATCCCTGTTTCCAAAGGATGCAGGAGATTCCGATTCAGCTACTTTGTTATTCAAGCAGTGATTAATGGTAAGGTGGCGTCATCCTCTCTGATCAGGGATATTAAGCAGTGATGGGTTGCAGACAAACAGCATTATAAATGCAAGATTGTTTCAGATCATTAGGAAAATACGTAAACTCATTTCTTTAATTAATCTGGCTTTAATGGCTGATTGCTTCTGATTAAAATAGCGCGTGTCTGGGGGAAATGCGTCAAAATTGGAAGTAAAGGAGAAACTCTTAATGGAGGGAAGGCAAAAAAACATTTCCCCACTTAAACAGCAGATAAAAATGAAAAAGAAGTGTGGAAGATGGTAAAAGAAGGAAGACAAAACAATTCCAAGGGGAAAGCAAGCCAGCAGTTTTCCAGATGGGACTGGTGGGTTTTCCAGAGGCACGGGCTGTCACTGCCTTGCCAAAACATCCCTCTGGAAGTGCAGTGTCCTGGCTGGGCTGGGCACTGCTCTCCCCAGGGTGCTGGGGACTGGACGTGGCCCTGGGCTTCAGGACTAGAAACAGAACAGCCCAGGGCATCACCATTCCGTGCTTTCAGTGGATCCATACAGCATTTCCTTTAGCACCATGCCAGGCATTTCCCATGGGATAATAAAAGGGTGACAGAGGATCCCAAAAATAGCTGTGGGATAAAAGCTGCAGCTCCCACTGGGCTGGAGATGATGAGTAGCCGTGGGGCTGGGAGCGAGGTGGAGCTGATGATTCCAGGCGTCCTGCTGCAGATATCCCTGCTCCCGGCCCCTTCAGCGAGCAACGCTTCCCCAGCATCCCGAGAAGTTATCCTCCTCTCGGTTTCCCTTGCTGCTAATGGGGTTTGCTTCTCCTCTTAGCGAAAAAAGCTGTTTCCAGAAAGTGCTGTATTTCCTGAGAATGGCGGCTCCCAGGCTCATCAAATCCCTCGCCCCTTTCCTCCCCCGTCTCTGGCTCCGGCGCTGCCTCCTCTCCCCTCCTGCTCCCGACCAGGCTTGTCAAAACCCGCCGGGCGTTCCCGGACAGGAGCCGCTCCTCAGCACCCGTTCATGGAGCAGGGTGTTTTTAACAACCCCCTTTAACACCAGCGTGTGCTTTGCAGCCCTCTTGCTGAGCCAACAAGGAGGAAGGAGCCTGGGTGAGGAGGGCACGGTGCCACCCTCTCTGTGTCGGAGGGTCACAGGTGGTACGAGGTGACAGGGACAGCAGCGTTACAGCAGCAGCTCCACGGGGCCATTATCTCTGTGCTCCTGCTGTGGCAGGAGTTTGGATCTGACTTGCTTCGAAATTCCTACCGAAACAACACCTCACGTGCTGCAGCCCTTTGGTTTTTCCTACCGTGCAGCTCGTTCCAAAAGCCTTTTTTGCCCTCCTTTGCATGAACTATGAATAAATAAACAGTTGAAGTGGATGTGGATCGTTGCTGTGCTGCATGTCTCGGCGTGCCTGTTTCCTTGGAAAACCTGTGCTCATCCCCAAAAGGGTTTTGCAGACACACCAGCAGGGCTCAGCTGAGCCTGGACCCGAGCCGGCACTGCTGCATCCTCCTCCCTGCAGACGGAGCCTGCGTGCTCGGGCAGGTCCAGCAGCCCAAAAGGCATTAATTATGGAGTCATTAAAACTCAGTTACCTCTCCAGGCAGGAGTTAGGAGCGGAAAGCCTTGCTCTGGGAAATCAGCAGCACCAAGGTAGGACTTTAGCAGTGCTGTGGCTCTGCAGTGACTCAGGGAAGCCTGATTAGCTCCAGGCTTTCAAGAGAGATTACCTTGAGGATGCTGCCTCTATTCACTTTGCCAGCAGGTTTATTCTGCAAGCAACATGCTGAAATCCTGGGAAAACAGAAGGGAATGGCTTTGCTAGTGCTCAGAGCTGAGCTTACAGCATGGTAGAGGCTGGGAAGAGGCAGATTTCTTGAGGCAAGGGGTTAACAGTGAATTTGAAAGAATAAGAATGGTTTCCTTGGGGCTGGCTGGGGCTTCCAATGATGCAGCTTTGCCCCTCTGAGCAGAGCCCATCCCAAATGGCCCCAAGATGTCTCTCAGCAGGAGGAGAGCCCATTGAATCCCCCTTTGCCTCCTCCTCTCTGGCTGTGGAAGCCCAGCTCCCACATCCTCTCCTTGCTTTCCCTGGCTGCCACCCACTCCTGCCAGGGTATCCCCAGGCTCACTTTGCTTTGGAGATGCCTTGGAGCTCCAAACTGGTCCCAGTGCCCAGCCACGGCCTCTCCAGTACAGAACAGGAGGAAATGCCCCCCTTAACCTGCTGTCAAGTTGACAAACAGGATGATGCCTCCAGATCATCCTCAAGTCTCCTCCTTTGGAGACCCAGGAGAAGCTGGCTGTCCCCCTGTGCCAGGCCACTAAGCTCCAGACCGTGTCACCTCCATGGTGCCCAAGGGGCAGGAGCACAAGGATACCTGGAGGCTCCCAGTGAAGCTCTGTGTGGTTTTCTGCTGAGCCCAGAGATGTTGCTGTCACCAGTGGCAGCTCTCCTTCCTGCTCAGTCCCGGGATCCCATCCTGGAGACTTTTTCATGTCGCACTCTCTATTTGTCCTCACCTCGTGATTTTGGGAGCTGCCATTGCCGAAAAACGGTTTGGGGATTCTGTGCTCCTGTTGTGCTGGCACCTGGGGAGGGCACGAGTTTCATTCTCAAGCTGGATTTTCTCGGTTTTCCCTGTAGGGGCAGCAGTTGCCTTTCAAGCCAACCTAAAGGAAGAAAAATATCTATATTTTAAAAACGAGCTCCTGTTCCCAGTGAGTGCAGCTCTGAAAACAGGGCTAACATCAGAATGAGCCTCTGCTGTGTGGGTTTAGCAGTTACCATGTTCAACTCAGTGCTTAAAGCTGCTTGGTGATTTGTGCCCTGTGTCCCCAAGCCAGCTCTATTCCTCAAATTAGCATAAGGTCTATAAATCAAGCCTCTTTTGATGATGATGATAATAACAATACTACTAGTACTAATCATAATAACAATAAAAGATTTTTTGGTTGTCCTGATCGAGTGGAGGCAATAGTCTTGCCCTGGAGTGATCTCCAGAGCTCCCTTCCCAACACTGCTGCTGTCATGCATCAGGTGAGAGAAATTAAGGATATGGTATCAGGGAAAGGTTCTTCCCCCAGAGGGTGCTGGCACTGCCCAGGCTCCCCAGGGAATGGGCACAGCCCCGAGGCTGCCAGAGCTCCAGGAGCATTTGGATACCACTCCCAGGCACAGGGTGGGATTGTTGGGGTGTCTGTGCAGAGTCAGAAGCTGGGCTTGATGATCCCTGTGGGTCCCTTCCAACTCTGGGTATTCTATGATTCTGTCCTTAAAGCAGAATAAATCCCTGTCTGGATCCTCTCATCCTTTCAAGGAAACATCAGATAAAACAGGTAGATATCCTCTTACCAGCTTGATAATTATATAGAATCAAATAAACCTTGAAGGCATCAGGTTCACCATGTGAGGACGAGCATCAAACGTTTTCCCTGCTTCAGGGCTTCTAAAGTTTTCCCTGCAACAGCGTCTGGATACAATAATCTGGTGCTGCTTTTGGGAAGAAAAGAGACAAGGGGAGAAACTGATTATAAGGTTCTCATTTTGATGGCAAATATTGGGAACTTGAAGATTTAACACCAAAGTCCAAGTGGAGCTAGAGTAGGTTACTTGAATGGGATTGCAAAATAGTATAAGCCATAGAAAATGAAACAATATAGAAAATTATACAACCTCCTCACTCCTGCTAAGCCTGCACCCCTTCAGCGTGGCCACACAATTTATAAGTGTAAAAAAATGTCATTTCCACCTCTGCTAAAGAAAGAAAAGGCAGCTGAAAGCAGCTTGGTGGCTCAGGCATTGCCGGGGCTCAGACCTCCCTCCCCTGGACTGCCTTTGAGAAGGGAGGATGGCAGAGGGTGTGTAGGAAGAAGGGGGGAGGTGGAGCGGCGGCTCCCATCAAATCCAGCGGGAGTTTTGTGTGCAGCACAATCCCATTAGCGGTGTTATTCACGGGTCACGGCCCCAGGGCTGAGGGTTCAATGTGTTTGTTCTGCAAACTGGGCTAATATTGTGAGGAGCATAAAAGAGGATGTGTAAAGTGTGTTTGGCCTCTGTTTGGAGATCACAGCAGAGAATGTTTCCTTGAAATTGTATTAGCTCAGATCCAATTTTAGGGTAACTTATAGCTAGGAAAGGCTTCCATGTCATTAATGACAACCACCATCTTTTTAATATTTAATACATCAGAAATCAGAGCAGAAAAAGTTTTGCTCTTGATTTGGAATGAGACAGCTGGAACAAAATTAAAATCTGAATCCCCTAGAGTCAGCCAAGGCTTGGGCTTTGTCCTGGACAGTGCTGTGACACCCAGGTGACCTGGCAGCCAGCAAAGGGAGAGGCTGCCCTGAGTTTTTTGGATAAAAATGCAGATTGTGGAGATGGCATCATGAGGGGTCACCCAAAGCTCAGGTTAACACAGACGCCTCACCCTAAAACAAGCTGAAAGTGGCTAAAACTTCCATCATTAGATGGGTTGTGTTGGAGTCCAGATTTGGAGGTGGGGATTGTCACAGGGTTGTATCAAATGCCACTGCCAGTGTGGTGGCTTCACTGCCAGACCTCCTGGCCATCATTCTCTTTGTTGCTCTTGCTTTTCTGGTGGTACTGTTGTTGTCTCTTGCCTCTGCCCTGGCTGGAAACAATTCTTTCTGCAGCAGCAATTTGATTTCCAAGCTCAACCATCACTGGATGTGATTATCAGCACTGTAGGAGCACCCTTGGTGCAAGGAGGATTTATCAGACATGATTAATAAGCACAAATAGTTTATCTGGTGTCACCCAGTATCCCATGTCCCTCAGAGCTCAACCTTGTGCACCAAGAGCTGCAAATGTCCTTCAATGCCTGTTTAAAGACACAGCAGCAATAACCCAGGACTGATAATAATAGTCCTGAACAGAGCACTAAACCAGGGAAAAGCTGGTTTCAGCTGAGTGTGGTGTGGTATTTTTGATGCAGGAAGGGAGAATAATTCCCGTTGGGTATGTACATGAATGCAGATGTGATTTGGATGGCACGAACAGGACGTTTAGAAATGGAAATCTCATTATCCTGACAGTAATTCGGGACTATTACAGGGAAGCTCAGGGTCTTTAATCAGTAACACTGTATTAGCATAACAGAGTTAATGGTGATAAAGTAAAAGATACTGATTAAAGAGCATTTTTCTCCATTGAAGATCTGCTATCTGCTATCCCTCAAACACATCAGAGAGCCAAATCCTGTCTTTGATTTGCTGAACCCTTCTCTTCAGGCCAAGGGGAGTATAGGTGGGTTTGCCTCCTGCCCTGATCTGCTTGGCAGCAGCAAACAAAGTCACATACATAGATATACATACACACACACACAAAAATGGTGTCTGTTACCTTGGAAAGGTTCTTCTCTGGCTTCTCTCAAATGCCACTGATGCGGAGGTGACAACAGCTTTATTATCTCCCTGCCCTGGGGGCTGTTGTGCAAGCATAGCTCCCATAGGAATGGCCATGAGCAGTCAGATGTGGAGGCCCACGTGGAACACAGAGCTGCTGCAGCAGGACTCTCCAAGTGCCACAGGGCTTCTCGAAGCTTCTCTGGGTGTTTAACAGCCCCTGGTTATCTCCAGCTAAAAATGACGTGCTCTAAGGCCTTGGAAGAATTAGCTGGCTTCCCTGAGTGAGGAGAAGCACTGACTTCCTGTGTCAGTTCAAAGTTATTCCTGGGAATAGATTAGCATTTGTTCTGACCACATGCACTGGAATGGGCTCTCTGACTCTGCTGCTGCCTCAGCAACCAAATGCCAACATGCATCAGGAGTCAGAAAGCCTCCAGGAGGAGATCTCCAACCCTGGTGGTGGGAACAAGCTTTTGCAAAGTGTGTTTTCCTTGTGCAAAATATCTAGGGGTTTAAAATCATAATGGTGAGATAGTTTCAAATGCAACCAGCATTCTTCCTGGTTAAATAAACTCTGAGGAACCCCTGTGCATTAGCAGGAAGATTTATAATGACTACAGAAGCAGTAAAAGGATATTCAGGCTGCCATCAGCAGCTTTGGTAGGACCAGAAAAGGCAGGGCAGGATCTTTAAACACACAGCCCATTAAACACACAGACCACAAGTGTTTTGTTCTGTGTCTATTTAAATCAGAGTAAAAATACACCAACAGAGGGAACAGATTGGCTTTTAAAATATTCCATGAGATAAACAACAGCTTTGTCTAAGTACAACCAAATGAATTTTACTTTATGAAAAGTTTAAGCAGTCTTGGAGGTCAGGGGAAATGTTAAGGGTGGCACAAGCTGAGCTGCTTTGTAAACTTGTTCTGCAAAAATAAACAACATTAGTTACATAGAATGACAGAATGGTTTGGGTTGGAAGGGACATTAAAGCCCATCCAACCCCACCCCCTGCCATGGGCAGGGACACCTTCCACTGTCCCAGGCTGCTCCAAGCCCCAGAGTCCAACCTGGCCTCGGACACTTCCAGGGATCCAGGGGCAGCCACAGCTGCTCTGGGCACCCTGTGCCAGGGCCTGCCCACCCTCCCAGGGAAGGATTTCTTCCTGGTAGCTGATTTACACCTACTCCCCTTTGTCCTGTCACTCCACAGGTCTGCTTCAACCCTGAAGTTTTTCTCAGGCTGAAATTATAGAGAGGCTAAACCAGAGGCTTTATGAAAGGAACAAGCTGCAACCTCTTAGTTGAAAAGGGGATATTTTACAGTTAGTTAGAAGAGCCAAGTGTCACCTCTTTTTTATTTTAATCTTATTCCAACCCCGTGATTTCCCAAAAATAGACTCACTCACCAAAAATGTCACATTCATCTTAGTTCAGCTAATGATATTTCTGCTTTTATATTGGATGGGATTAATTTTCCTATCCTGTTAATGCAGCATGTGATCATTAAATACCTTTACTGCACACATAGACATATATTTTCTGTGTCAGAAAGGAAAGCAACTGGCATTTTAAATTACTGAGTGATAATTGTAGGTGGCCGTTTCCCATAGTGCTTAAGGAACTCCTTTCATTATGATAAATGGGAATAAGACTCCCTTTTTACACAGAATGAGTTCACAAGTGAATTTATTCGACAGTGAGGGGTTGTGGGTCTGCTGAAGAACATTTTCCACAAAGGTGCCTGTGTTAATGTAGTCAACATGTGTAACAGCACCTTATGGAGGAGAGGCACGGAAACTTCCCAAATGACGGTTTGGGTACTAATACCTTGTACAACTAATGCAGCTCACATCCTGCCAGTTTTCACTGAGTTTTATTTCACATCCACAGCTGAAGAAGTGCAGGGAGTGCCTAAGCAAAAAGAGATCCAATGACAAGCACAGTAAATTATTATCCTGGCATTTTAAGTAAAAGGTTTTACAAAATCGATTTGCAGCCATGCGCCATTAATGTATCAACTGCAAAAGTGAATTCCAGCACGGGAAATCTGCCAAAAAGCAGAGATTTTATCCTGACAGGAGTGAAACAAACAGACATTCAATCAGGGTAGATCTCAGGAAAGCCAAGAGAAATAAGAGCTCCATTCTACACAGCACTGTTTCCTCAGACATAAAAACAGTGATTTAAAAAGAGGCCCTGCTGCTTGTGAAACTCTAAAGCTTGAGTTCATGGTTCCTGAATGGACCAGCCCAGTGCCTTCAGCAAAATCACCACAGCCCCTATAACCTCCCACAGAAAGCAAGAAGAAAACTGCTGGGGTTTGACCATGTTATCAGGCAGCACCTCCCACGTGGAGCTTGTTTCTGTGCACAGAGGTTTGTTTCCTCAGCCACAACAACACAGAAAACTTGCCCAGGTCGCTATTTTTCCTGTCAAACAGGAATTTGAGTAATACCTTCCCCTGTTTTGCTTCAAAGGAAGTTTTCCCATCTCTTCCACTCAGTATTGCACTGGTCCCTTATTCATGGGCTGTTTCAGGGAGGTTCCTAAACCCTCCCAGTGTCTGTCCCAGGGCTGCTGGCTTAGTGGGCATGCTGGTGTTCCATCCAAGGTTGGAGAGCTTGGAGGCCTTTTCCAACCATAATGATTCTGTGATGGTGTGATTCCATGGAAGCTGTGCTACCCCACATCCACCCTGAACCCCCCAGCTGCAGTCTGGGGGTCAGGAACCATCGGTCCATCCCTGTCATTATCAGGAAAGGTTCGGTTTTGACTGCTCTGTAACCAAAGACCTGCAAACACCAAGAATCCTGAAGAAGGGTAAAACACCCCATTCATTGTTTAACTTGGGGTTTGACTGGATTCTCCATACACACTTAAAGAAAATAAGATGATTTTCATAGCTTTCTGCTTTCAGCACAGGACTCAAAGTCATTCCCAAAACAGGACGTGGCAGCACCACTTCAGATCCTTGCCCCCAGCAAGGGCAGCCCTTTCCAACACTGTGTAAAGAAGAGTAAATGACTTTACCTTAATGAATGGTAAACCCAGCCCACAACTCCCTTTTCCTTTATCCATGCTCCCAGTGTTACTGACACGCACTGATTCGGAGGGGCAAGCAGACAAAACTTTTTAATTTGTTACCCCAGTCCTCAATGGGGATGTTAAGGATTTTCCAGACAAAAGACTAAGACTCAGCTAGCCCCAGCTGAATGCCTCTTTCTGTTCGTTTGCCTTTTGTGGTGTAACTGCTAACAGTGCTAAAAGAAAGAGCCCGATGACTGATATGCTGCTTCATTCCCGTTATTGGAATCTGGGCTATGAAACACAGCATCAGCTGAGCCCTGGGCAGAGCTGGGAGCAAAACACAATCTTTCCTCTGCAGAGCTCTGTTTGCCACCAGCCTCAGCCTGGATTTGGGTGGGGCAAAACCTTTCCAAAAGTATAAATGGATTATATGTTTTGTTTGCAACCCACACTGTCTGAGCAACATAAAAACTGCGCAATATGCAAGAGATGAAACCAAGCAGACTGTGAGTGCAGGGAACAGATTTCAGTGTGAGAGTTACCACAGGCACCCTCAGTAACTTCACAGACAGCACCAGGCCAATGGCCCCTGGGCTGGGCCAGCCATGGCGGG
>VZSR01000745.1:1632253-1655355 GCA_013398615.1 Brachypodius melanocephalos
TCAGTGACCCAGGGATTCTGTAGTTCAGTGATCTATGTGTGTTCCTTCCAACTTAAGAGATTTTATGATTGTATGGAAAAAACCCACATGCCTCACGCTGCTGACCCCTGCAGCAGCCACCTGCAATCCCCTCACAGCATCACTACCTTACTTCGAGTGCAATCCAGCTGGTTTTTTTAGCAAAAAAAAGAGAGAAAAAAAACCAAAAAAAACAAACAAACAACCCCCCCAAACAAACAAACAAAAAAAAACCCCAAAAAACAAAAACAGTGAAAGACCCTTCTTGGCTTTGGTAACCCATGTTGGAGGACAAAGCAATTTTGAGGGGAGCTGCAGTCCCCAGCAGTGTTCCTGGTTTGGGATGAATTTCTGCCATGAAGAAGCAACAAAGAAGAGACTGTAGTAACTTTTAAAAAACCTTTCTATGACAGAGCTTCTCTATTGATGGAGATATGTACATCATAGCTGAACTTTTCACAGAGCTCTGAGAAACAGTGATAGCTTTAAAGTTTACTTCCACATCCCCATTTGCCCCATTCCCAGCATGGCCTAGATCCAGGGTTTTGACTGAAGTGGTCTTAATATTTAGCTAATTTAAATGCTAATTAGACTAATTTGATGAATAAAACATGGTAGGGATTTGTTAGCAAGGTTCTGCTGTTGCTTTAGATCAACTTAGATAGCTTCTGTGCAACAGGACTCCAAGGGACAGCAGCACATTCTGTTACCAGTTGAACAAGGTGCATTTTTGGTAATAGTAAACCTTAGAGTTGACAATACATTGTACAACTGCAGAGAAGAAAGAGGAGCAATTTTAAATTTTTCAGAACTACCACATCTTGGACACAGACCAAGGTTAGGTTGTCCTGAGCCCATCTGCTTCATGGGGTTTTGCTCTGACTTTTATACACAGAGAAAGACAACGTACCTTGTCTCTGCCTGTTTCCCTACTGCAGTCGATACAGGTCTTCTGCCTGTACAGAGGAATTAAACCATTCCCCTCTGTCTGGCTGTGTATTGACTTTTTTGTTTTTACTGAGCTCCGTGAAGCCAGTGAGGCTCCATAGAGGCAAAGCAGATGCAAAAATAGGTCAGACAGCTCATGGCTCCCCTCAGGGCTCCCGCCTCTGCCCCTCCTGGGTACGAGTGTCCCGGGCTAGGGCGGATTATGCCGTGAGGGGACGCCTGAAGTCGAGAGGGGTCGGCTGAAGCTGTGATGGAGCGGATGATGCCGTGAGGAGCCATGAAGAGCTGCGTTAAGGCGAATGAAGCCGTGACGGGGCGGGCGAAGTTGTGAGGGGGCGGGCGGAGCCGTGAGGGGACGGGAGGAGCCGGGCTGGGGCGGTCCCTGGAGCGGCCGAAGCCGTGAAGAGGCGGCCCCGCTCCGCCTCTTCCTGCGGCAGCCGCTCAGCTGTAGCCATGGCGCCTCGCCGGGAAGCCGGTCTGCTGCTGCTGCTTCTCGTCCTGCCGCTGGCGAGCGCGGGGCTGAGCGGCTACTTCGGCACCAAGTCCCGCTACGAGGAGGTGAACCCGCATCTGGTGAGCGACCCGCTGTCGCTGGGTCCCGGGGCGGGCGGGTCGCTGCCCGCCTCCTGCACTCCGCTGCAGCTCCGCGCCGTGCTCCGGCACGGCACCCGCTATCCCACGGCCGGGCAGATTCGCCGGCTGGGCGAGCTGCACGCCCGGCTGCTCCGCCGGGCCGCGGGAGCCGCCGCCTGCCCTGCCGCCGTCGCCTTGGCCGACTGGCCCATGTGGTACGAGGAGAGCCTGGACGGGCGGCTGGCGCCGCAGGGCCGGCGCGATATGGAGCAGCTAGCCCGGCGGATGGCCGCCCGCTTCCCCGCGCTCTTCGCCGCCCGCCGCCGCCTGGCGCTGGCCAGCAGCTCCAAGCATCGCTGCCTGCAGAGCGGGGCGGCCTTCCGCCGCGGGCTCGGGCCGACCCTCGACTTCGGCGGCGACGGTGAGTGCACGACACCCACATCCTTCCCTGGGGGAGCCCATGGCTGTTCCTGAAGAGCTGAGGGGTTCCCAGCTCACCCAAGGGGGTGGGAGACTCCCGTGTCCTCCCTGAGGGTGCGCCAGGTGCTGTCTGGGGTCCTGCTGCCTGCGGGGATGAGGGAGACTCATGCCCTGCCTAGATGACTCCCGTGTCCTCCCTGAGGCACTGGGGCAGCCCCTGGCCTTCCTTGACGGATTTCCGGCTATCCTAAAGGGCGTGACGTGTCTCCCAACCTCTCTACGGCAGCTCCATCCCTCTCCTTAGTTTGGGAGCCCTGTGCTTTCCCTGAGAGCTGGGGGAGCCTCAATCCAACCCTGAGGGAGGGAGCAGCGTGACCTCCTTGGGGGGCTGGGGGACTCCTGATGCCTTCCTGGGTGGCTGGAAGAATCCCTCCCTGAGTGAGCCCCCAATGCTCCCAGAGGGGTTGGGAATGTGCCTTGCCCTCCCTGTGATGGAGGGAAGCCACAAGACCAGTCCCACGTCCCCCCATGCCCAGGTTAAGGGGGATCCTGCATGCCCTCCATGGGGACGTGGCTGTGGTGGGTGGACTGTCCCTTGGCGAGTGCCACAGTGGCCACATGCCGGTGTCCTTAGGGATGGTGGTGCTCCCCCTGATGCCCACGTTTGCTTTCAGAGGTGGAGGTTGAAGTTAACGACTCCCTGATGAGGTTCTTTGATCACTGCGCCAAGTTTGTAGCCCTGGTGGAGGAGAATGATGCGGCCATGTGTCAGGTGAACGCCTTCAAAGAGGGGCCTGAGATGAAGAAGGTCCTGGAGAAGGTGGCCAGTGCCTTGTGTTTGCCGGTGGAGGAGCTAAATGCAGGTAAGAAATTCCTCTTACAGGTGGCTTCAGCTCCAAGGGTGGCCAAGAACGACTTCCAAGACATGTAGTTATGCAGAGTAGGTAATTTAAAGTGGCTGTGACTTGGAGATGCAGTCTCTAATTAAGTGCACGAGACTGTAAGTGTGTGTTGGTGTTGCAGTAATGAGTGATTGTTGGATAGTGCTCAGAAGAAAAACATGTTTGAAAACATCTTTCCAGTAGATGAAATCAGCTTTACCTGGTTTTGGAGGGATTTGAGTGTTTTTCTTTTAATTTTGCTTTCTGGAGCAGATGTAGCTTTTTTGAAACCTGTTACAACTCAAGCACATAACTGACCTGAGGAAAAGCAGCCCTTTGTGTCTGTGTGGTAACTCACCTGTCCAGAACAGAAGTGATGGGTTTCCCTGTATGGTCAAATGGTGGGAAAAGCCCCCAAAATAAGTGTTGCTGTTGGGATTGCAGAGTCAGGGACATGCTGGAAACAAAGTCCAGCCTGGTGCTACTCATACTCAGCTGCTGATGTGGAGGGGGAGTTGTCCAAGACCTCACACCTTCCCTGTGTTGACTCTTCTGACCTGTGTGTCTGCACCAGGAGCTGACACCTGTTACACATCAGCAGATGGGCAGCATTTAATGTGGAATGCTCTTGTTTTCCCCTTGTAATGATGTAACGTGAAGAGCTTGCAGTCCAAAATTTGGATAAACTGTGTATTTTTGGTGCTTGGTCTTTGTCCTGCTAATTATTTATTGGATTTCATTGTTTGCATTGCCAAACAGTAATTGCAATTCATTTTAGAGGTAAACTGAGGAGAGGAGGTTGCTGCTTGTGTAGCAGTGGTTTATCTCTTGCTTGTTTGTTGGATTTATTGCAGATCTTGTTCAAGTGGCTTTTCTCACCTGCTCATACGAGCTGGCCATAAAAAATGTGACCTCCCCATGGTGTTCACTCTTCAGTGAAGAAGATGCAAAGGTACGTGGGGCTTGGAGCAACCTGCTCTAGTGGGAAGTGTGGCAGGGGGTTTGGAATGAGATGATCTTAAATGGTCTTCCACCTCAAACCATGCTATAAACTGTGTTTTTCATGTGATAGAATTTACTCCAGGGTACATCCAATGAGGTCTTCCAGGGCCTCTAAGATTGTTTGGTTTTGGGGACTATCAGCTCTCTAAACCAAGTAAATGCCTGTTGACAAAACCCACTAGAACCCAGATGAATGAGACAAATTTTTATTCCTCTTTTTTTTTTCGGAATTGTTTGATGTAACTTGATGTTCAGTAAGGCTCCCCCAATGCTCTTAAGGAAATTTGCACCCCGGGAAAAAGGAAACTTTTGCATAGGTCGGTGTTTGGCTAAAGGGTGGGCAGTTAGGAATAAGTGATTTCCTGTACAAGAGGATCAAGGGTCACCATGGGCTTCTGCTGAGACCTGCCCTGTTCAGTCTAGTTATAAATAGTTCATCAGGGAGGTGGGAAATGACTTTGATGTCAGGAATTGTCAAGAAAGGAACAGAGAATGAGGAGAGCACCATGTGCTCTTGCATAATTCCAAGGCACCGTTCTGTCTACGTGAGATGTGTGCACGTTTCTGGAACGTGAAAACAGACAAGCTGGGCTAAAAGTGTGGCCTGGATTCTATGGGAAGAATGATGAGCCAAAGGCAAAATCAGAAGTGCTAAAAAAGCAATGGATAGTGGTTTTCTCATGATGTGCAGCACCTCAACTGACTGTGATTGTTACCACATGCTGAATTTGGTTGCTCTTTGGTCTGATCTGTTGTCTGGTTTTGTGCTGAATTTTTATGGTTTCAACTGGAGCTTTGATGTTTGGTGTTGTTTTTGTGTCATTGCTCCAGGCTGTGAGCTTTTCTCTCTTGGTGCAGTAATAAAAACCTGTGACTCTAACCTTAGGTGCTGGAATACCTGAACGACCTGAAGCAATACTGGAAGAGAGGATATGGCTATGACATCAACAGTCGCTCCAGCTGTGTTTTATTCCAGGATATCTTCCAGCACTTGGACAAAGCAGTGAAAGAGAGCAAAAGGTAAATCAAGAGGCTTCAGTGCTTTGGGTGTGAGCTTTCTGTGGTCAATCCTGAGCTGGATTTCGTGTGAAAGGAAATTCAGTCCTTTACTTCCAAACGTGGCAACATTAGGAGAGCTGGAGCCAGGAGAATTTCAACAGTGAGAATACAATTTTTACTGGAGCAGTATTACTTTGAAGAGTACTTTTTTTTGTGCTTTCATTGATGCTTTTGTGCTCAGCTAAAGTATTTCCATCTTTTAACTTGCTGATCCACAGAGGTCTTCAGGGGACAGCCAACTGCTGTCTGATGGTGTTCCTTTCCTGCAGTTTCAAAGGAAACTTGAGTTAAAATAATGAGCTTTTTTCTTAAAAACTTCCTTGTTAAAAATAATTTGTTGCTTAAATGTTTATTTACAACCTGTGTGCATGTTCTTTTGTAAACTGAACAATCACAAATTCATGGTTAATGATCAGTCACATGAATTAATACCTTAGCAGATCAGTATGGAAATTTTATAAAAGTACAGAATATCAAGAATAGGGCCATAAGATTGTATAATGGAAGGAGAGTGATCAATTTTGTTCTCCTTTAGTGTCATTTCCTCTTTGAGCAGTGAGAACCTTTCAATCCTTACATTACATGCACTAGTTGCAGATGTGTGTCTCAGCTGTATCTAAAACATCCCTGTAAGTTTAATAATAACAATTTTTAAAAACCCAAAAGCTGTAGCTGCAAGAAAGAGGTACAGGTGGAGGTTTCTGATTTATTTGAAGCTGGATCAGCAGTTGCTAAATTGGGATGTGGGAGTAGCAGGTGTGTGAGGCAGAGCTCCCAAGCACTGTAGTAACTTTGTGTCTTTCTGCATTGGCTGTGGAAGTTCAGTTGCGATACCTGGGGCTCTCCTGCTGTTTTGCCATCACAGAGGGAAGCAAAGCAGGCAGTGAGTGTAAAGGGTCAGGACCCTGAATCTTGTAAAATCCCAAGCTGGGTGAGCAAACCTCAGGATGAGCCTCATCCTAAACAGGAAGCAGAAAGCCGAGGGCCGCAGGAATGTGTTACTCCCGTCCACAACAGGAGGTGGCAGTCGTAAAGCACTGGAGACCTGGAATGAGCTGGATTGGGTAACCCTGCGGAGGATGTGGGAATCTACCAGGGCCAGCTTGTCTGTCTTGGGATCTAGGGAGCAGAGATGCAGCTAATCCTATTTTATCTACAGAGAGAGACTTCTCTCTCTTTCACCTATGGAGAGAGACACCCCGTGGCAGTGTGAGAGTATAGTGAAAAATAAGAAAACATACAAATAAAAAGATATGCCAGTCTCCAATTTCTTTTTATGGTGATGGTCAGCTTCAGGGCAACAGGTTAGATATTTTTGCAGCATTTTCAGAAAATGAACTTTTGTGATGATGAAATGTCTTTCAGTGGAATGTTGTTTCAATTTAATGGTGTTTAATATCAATTATAGCTGGCTGCTTGCTCTAAAAGTTTAAGAACAAGAAATTACTCAAAAAAAAAAAAAAAGAAACATAAATTTACTTCCAGGGCATTATCTTTGGCCCAAAATCTTTCTCCTTTTTGGAAAACTTAGATTGGGATATCCAGAAGTGAAAAAGGGAAGCATTTGTGTTCTGGGAAGAAGCTGAAGGATCTGGATTATCTGTTCTGCTCTAGACGTGGCAGTGGAGAGCAGTGTTGGCAAAGCTGTATTTTTGTAGCATACTTCAGGCATTTGTGTTCAATAGCTTTGTTCTGTTTTCATTCCCAGTTGGAGTGAAATTAAAAAGAGAAAATCTGTTTCTTCCATGAAGTGATTGTTGCCCTTGCAATCTGCTCACCAAACTTTATCAAAGCTTGCTTTTATTTCCTTGGTGGAAAACCCTTCCTGGTGATTAGTCTATCCTTAAGAATATGATGGAGGTGGTAATAAATACCTATTACTAATTAGTCCCACTTTCAGTTTGCAGTGCAAAAGTTCTGGATGGTTTTAGGCTCTCCCATCGTGTGAATTCCAGTATAACTCTGGAGTGTAAACTAGCAATAGTCTGTTCTGTGCAGGTCTTGCTGTACAGCAAGGTGGTGTTAAAAGCTGTGAAAGTGATAGTTTGGGGGCCAGGGTTCTCCTCCATACAAATTCTTGTAGTTACAAAAATATAATCAATATATCACAAGACATGTATATGAAATAAAACCATTTCTGCTTAGAAAATAGACTTTGGTTAAAAGTTTCACTTGTTCCATGTGATTTGCTGTACTGAAATGGTGTAGTTGGGCAGTTGTCTTCTGTCTTCACAATCATAAAGAATTGTGTTTTTCCCAAGTCTGCCTGCTTAGGGATAGAAAATAGCCAGAGAATCTGGTGAAGAATTACTTTCCACTGCTGGTTTTCCAGCAGTTTAAGGAACAGTATTTTGCCCACAGGAGGTCTGCGTTGATGAGAAGTTCAGGTATTTTGCTACTTAATGCAGTATGAAGCTGCTGATCTGATTTTAAAAATCTTTGCAGCTGCACACTTGGACAGAGGTGGGTTTGCAAATGAGTTGTGGCACACTTTGAAGCATATCAACTATTCGCTAAAGCTGTTTTAGACTTTCCATTTGTTTTCTTTCTAGCTTCAATTATTGAACGTTAATATTTCCTGCTGGTGAAAAAATAAGATACACCTGTTATTGCTGTTACTGTCCAGATGGGTTACATAAGGCTCTGGAAACTGGGAGGATGCTTTGTGCAGCCATCTCAGTGTTTACAGTGTCTATTGATAATACCAGCCTAGCTGCACACATGCATTGCAAAATACTTGGTGGTTGTTTCCTCTAAGAGAGTAAGTGGCTCCAACGTATTAAAAAAAAAAAAAAAAAAAAGGCTTTTTTGAATATGGTTCAAGATCAATTGAAGGTAATCTTTGTGAGTTGTACCACAAAGCTGTACGGTAAACAGACCAACCTGGCAATTTATTGGCAGCTTTTATTGTTGCATGTAATTTGCCTTCTTCTTTGCAGGTCACTTCCCAACACAATTGGTAACATTTCAGGAGTCATTTACTGCTGTGCCCTAATTGCTCCTTCCAAACCTATGACTCCATACAAAGGAATAGAATGGATGATCTAAAACCACTTCACAATTCAAAACTCTACAAGAGGAACTGAGCAAAAAGCTTCTACTTATGCAGCAGCAATGAAATAATTAGATTGAAATTCCCCTTTTGCTCAGGTTCAAAACGTTCAGTTGGGTTTTTTAATTAAAAACCCCTTCACTGCTGCTGGGGTGACTTTCATTAATAAACAGTAGATGTGTTAACACCTCTGTATCGTAGTGTATGGTTGGCTTTGAGTGCTCCATCTTTCAAGGGTGAGACTTCTGACGTGACTAAAGGGAGCTTTTGGGGAAGCCAGAGATGTGAAAATCACCACAGATCCTTGTGGCACATTCAGCAGCATCCCCGTGTCTGCATTTCTGAAGTGTGTGTTTGCTGCCTTCTCTCAAAGAGCTGGGCAGCCCGGGGTCTCTCCCCTGGGAATGTGACTTTTGATCTGTCTGCCCAGAACTAGAGATTTAAACTTTCTTGGGCCTTTCAGACTCTCCAGCATGTCCTCAATCTCACATTAATTAGTTAATATATGCTTGCTCAGGATTGATCAGAAAAAGTATCTGAGCAACTTTGATAGAGTCAAAGTAAGACTGTGTGTAAGAATGTTCCTTTATGTAAGAATGAAAAACCCAAATGAAACAGTACCTAGGCAAGTAACAGACAAATGAACTGGTCTGACCAGTGTCCAGCTTGGGCAGAAAGGGTTTGACAAGTGCCATCAGCCTCTTGGTTTGGTCTTGGCTCATCAGCACTGAGCATTGTGCTGCTGTTGCAGATCTCTCAGGTTTGAAACAATGGGAGAGGTGGTATCAGGCAGGAGAGAGCCTTTGAAAGTGCAGCAGCTCTGCACTGAGACACAAGCAGGCCTCACTTAATTAGCTCTGAGTGATTAAGTGTTGCAGGACTAGATAAGAGCCTTTTAATCAGGGTTTTTAATGAGTTTTGTGTAGTCCAGTCAGCTTTTCAAGTTTGCTTTTGTCATGAGTGAGTTTACTCCTTCTGCAATGGAAGAAAAATTTCCTCTTGTCAGTATTAGTGTTGGCATTTTGTTGTGTTGGTGCTGATTCTGGGAATGATTGGCTGCCTTCTATTTAAGGTGGAAGTTTTGACATACGAGGACTCATTACTATTTGACAGATTTTTAATTTTTTTTTCTTCTTCCCACTGGTGAAAACCCTCTGAGCTTTAACACTATTTAAATATTTCTGCTGCCATCTGAGTGCCACCACTGCCTTCCCTGATCTCTGCTGCTTCCTTCTATGTTTAGGGTTTGTCCAGCTTTTCTTTTTCCCCAAAATAAATCACAGGGGGAAGTGAGAAGAATGAAGAATTCATCCCGTAGTTGAAAGCAAGTTTTGGAGTCCTTTGACCTGACTTTATTATTAGGGTGAAAAGGGACAGGACATAGTCTAAGCTTATTTGTTAAATAGGTGTTAAAGCTTACCAACTGTGCAGTTGTTGGAGGGATTTTTACGTGAGATTTGAAGGTTGGCCAGTTGAGCTTTTCTGCAGGAAATGTTTCATCTTATCCCACTATATCCTGGGGTTTGAGTTACTTCTAACTGAAAATCCAATCAGTGCTTAGGAAATCAACTTTGGTTAAAAGAAAGTTCACTTTTTCCATGTGGAAAACGAACTGTCAATAATCCTGGGAAGAGTGGGAATGATATGCTCTTGAGGATGAGTGAGCTGATGCAGAAGATTCAGAGTTAAAGCCAAATCTTCTGAGATCCAGGAGAACTAGAATTTGCCTGGATGGTAAATCCCACATCTGTGCTTCTCCACGATGCTTTTTTTCCCCCATGGTGAGACTTGTCTTTTGGGGTAGTGTTGCTGAATTGTTCAATACTTTTTCATTTTCATCTGTGGTCAGATTGACTTAAAAGGTAAAAAAAAAAAAAAAAAACACCCCAATGTGAGCAGTTCAGGAGCTGGCTCATCTCTCCAGTGAAACCTGCTTGTGCTCTGCCTACTGAGAGCCCCTTCTGCTCATTTGAAAGTACCCCATGAAATGAATATGAAACCAATCACTTTCAAACAAGCTCCTAATATTTGATGGGAGTGTTGTATGCACAGTCCCTTCATCTCCCATCAGGGTGGGAATGAGATTTCCTCAGTGGGCTTCCCCAAGCTGTGTGCCAGTAAATAAAAGGGAAGGCAAAGGTGCATTGAAATGTCATTAGTAATTGCCAAAGTACGATGTTGAGAGCTTTGATGCTTCCAACAAGACGCCAAGTCATTGATAGATTGTGAGGCAAATTGAGCGTGGAAACGTCAGCCCTGCCATTTAATATTTTATCAGCCTCTGCTACTGTTTATCAGTGTTTTGTTGCTTGCTCTGCCTTTATTAGAAATGCAGGGGCAGCTGTAACCTTTGCCTGTGCGTATTCTCTGAAGAGGTGATCTGTCATTTTCCCCACAATTAAAAATATTGCTGTTTAGTCTTGATGGCCATTTTGATTGTCTCTGCTGGATGATAAGAAACCACATCTGAGCTGGAGTCCTGACCCTGGCGACTGAACAGGGAGTGCTGGAGCAGTCTGGGAAATCACCAGTCCTGGTGAAAGACCAGGAATGCTGTATGAAGAGACTGTGGAGAACTTCAGGGCTGTGTCCTATCAGGAAATGGTTTTAATCCTCATTAAGCTAATCCAGTGGGATAGCTCTGAGTGGGAGAGGTTCGTTGTGCCTCCCAAGGCTGTTTGGCCTGAGGGTTTCATGAAACCAAAGCAGGTAAAGGAAAAACTCAAGCAACACTGAGAATGACCATCTTGTTTAGTCGTTCTTTTCCCACTTCTTCCCTTGTTCTTAAAAACTTGTCTGTGCTATAATTTGTCTCCTGCTTTGCAAACATGTGCCTTGCTGGGTTTTTTTATGATTTACTTTTCGCTCTCTTTTTTTGTGGTTTACTTCCACTTCAACATTCCTGCTTAGCATCAGCTGGAAAGTAAAGCCAACACTGATAGCCAGAATGTTTGGGTTTTGTTCTTAGCATTTCTGAAGCCTTTTTTTGAGTAGTGGGATGTGATATGCATTCCCTGTGGAGTCAGTAATGCCTGTGTGAGGTTGTTTTGGAGATTCTAGCAACATATTTGCGTTCACAGCTTCCCTCTTAGTTAACAAAACAAAAACCACCATGCAGCTGGGATGACATGAAAATACAAATAATTAAATAAGGGAAGAATTTTAAGAGCAGCTCCAGAAGAGAATCAGAATTACAGGCCAGTTTTGGAGAAATAATGTTCCAGAGTAGTACTGCTAAGCACCTTGATGAATCAGATTTTCCTGAGAAGTGTTAGGATGGCTCTTTAAAAGGAAAACATTCCTCTTGGAGCTCTTGGGAGGGATCAGCAAATATAAGATAGCGTGATCCAGTAGCCACAGTCATGATTTCCAAACATCTTTCTGAACAGGTTTTCTTAAGAAATCAGGCAGATGGGGTTAAGGGGAAAAGTCCTTACACAGGGAAAAAAATTGATAAAATTACAAGAAATGGAAGGTAGGGACAGCTTTTTTTTTTTTCTTTTCCCTTTTTTTTTCTTTTTTTCTTTTTTTTTCTTTTTTTTTTTTTTTTTTTTTTTTTTTTTTTTTTTTTTTTTTCCCTAGCAGAGATAGAGCTGGAATTATCTGACCGGCTTGAAATGTTGTAAATGACGTAGAAAAAAGAGGTGACAAGTTCAGTGGCACTGCAAATGTGGCAGTTTTATTCAAGATAAATAAGTTGAAGTGTTTCTACTAGAAAGATTGTGAAAGGACATGGGGAGACTGACTGGGCTGGAAAACTGCAGAGCTGTCAAGTAATCCATGTAGGGGAAAATTACCTTCTTATCACCTGTTGGATAGAATCTGGGAGAACTTACTGCTCAGGGACTGACTTATGAGATTGTTGTAGCTGTCTGAGATATCTCAAACTTCAGGCAAATGGGGTTTGGAGCAGCCTGGTCTATGGAAGGTGTCCCTGAAAGGGACATGGGGTTTGGAATGAGATGATCTTTAGGGCCCTTTCCAATCCAAACCATTCCATGTTGGATATCAGGAATTAGGCAGAGAGCTCATAGGATTTCTGTGTAGCTTATGGTTCTTGAGTATTGTGCATTTTGATATTCTGATAAAGGGATATAGCTCATGTGGAAAATTGTGGAAGGACTAAGGTAGAATTTTTTAACTTGGAAAGAACACTGTTGCAAAGCTGTGAGTAGAATGGATTAAATGGGACATGGCATCTACAAACAGAAAAAATTAAGAGCAATGTGTGAAGCTGTGCAACTCCTTGCCACAGGACATTGTGTGTGCTAGAAATGTGTGTGGGTTGAAGGAGAGATTCAGCAAAGGAGTGATGTATTACCTAGAAGCCACTTCTGGCCCTGGAGACTTCTGGGCTGGAAATTGCAGGATATCAAAGGAATGGCCTTCTGTTTGCTTCTGTAGACATCTGTCTTGCTGCTGTGATAGGAGGGATGTGAATGTGTTCTAAAATCTGAAAATACTTCCCTGCAGATGTGTGTGGATGGGAAGAGAATGGATACATGTGGGCTGGTCAAGTGGACAAGAGAGGGAAGGGAAGAGAAAGGGATTCAAGGGTCCAAAAGCTTTACAATTTTAAAATGAGTGAAAGGGTCCTAAATAGCAAGGGGGAGAGCATGGGCAGGAACACTGATTTTGGAGGAGCTGGAAGAGTGTGTGGTGAATGTAAAGATCTTGGTGCAACAGAGGCATAGGTGAGAACAAATACAGTGTCCTCCACAGAGAACTGTTATGTGCCTGCTTCATTTGAGTGGAAAACAGAGGCAGGGTTTGGATATATTTTTCAAGGGATGTTTTGTCTGAGGGTGGAGTCTGAGGAGTGGAGTCAGAAGGGCTCAGGCTCACCAGGAGCATGGTACAAGGTGTGTGTCAGACTGCACAGACACCATGGCTGCACTGAGCTGGTAGGGCCCATTCTGGCCCAGCACTTAATTCCTGCTGAGCTGATCAAAGTTCCAATCTACAGGCAAGTCTCCCAGTTAACATTTTTTCCGTTGCTTTGGGTTGGAGTGGAGGAAACGCCTCCTTTTCAGGCCAATCAAGATGTGTCTCCTGAAAGCTAAACCTGTATTTACCTGTGCTAGATCAGGTGACCTGGGCCACTTGGAAATGGTCCCCAAAAGCCATCATCCTTCTCAGGAGCAAGGGTCAGATTTTCCTCTTGGCTGGTGCATCTTGGCACAGCAAGCCAGCTCTTATCTCCCCTTTGGCTGAGCAGTGTGTAACCTTCTGTTACATAAGCTGTCCTTGGTCATGGTACAAGTCCATGACCTCTTCCTGAGGGAGCATCCTCTCCTTCTGGACTGCTTGGTGCTCTCAGGAATTGGTAGTAGCTGTATTCCTGCTGGTTGTTTGGACTGCTAAACTGAGGAGGGACAGGTGTTGTCCTGCGTCACTCGTTCACTGTCTTCAGACTAAATTTGGTAAATGCTTCTGATGGCTTGAAGGAGACTCTTTCACACCTAGTGAAGGGCTTGACTGTATATGTGAGCTCCAGCCCCTGCCCTGGACATGCTCCAGCCCCTCCAGGGCTCTCTGGCCGGGAGGGCCCAGAACTGGACACAGCCCTCGAGGTCCCTCAGCAGGGCCAGCCCAGGGGATGGTCCCTGCCCTGGGCATGTGTCCCCCCACATGGCTGGCCCAGCCCAGGGGCCATTGGCCTGGTGCCCCCCTGGGCCCCCTTGGGCTCCTGTCCAGCTGCTGGCACAGCACCCCCAGGGCCTTTCCCTGGGGTCCCTTTCCAGCCCCTGTGCCCCAGCCTGGAGCTGCAGGGCCTGGGCTGAGCCTTGCTGAACCTCACTGCGTTGGCCTCAGATCAATACTTGGACAAAGCTGGGGAAGCTGCATTTAAAATGCAATTGAACAGACTGAATTTCCCAAACAGGTTTTTCTCAGGAGGGACAGGTTCAAGGTGCCCCTCAGCCATGGTTGCTGGCAACTGTGTGATGTGTTGGTGTTTCATTTAAAGCACAGACTCTCACTCATCCCTTCTGCTTCTTTTCTTTTGTAGCTCCAAACCCATTTCTTCACCTTTGATTGTCCAAGTTGGGCATGCAGAGACCCTGCAGCCCCTGCTTGCCCTGATGGGTTACTTCAAAGACGACGAGCCTCTCCTGGCCAACAACTATGCCCGGCACGGGCAGCGGAAATTCCGCAGCGGCCGCATCGTGCCCTACGCGGCCAACCTGGTGTTCGTGCTCTACCACTGCGACCACGTGAATGCCTCCCAGGAGGAGTACCAGGTGCAGCTGCTGCTCAACGAGAAACTGCTGTCCTTCCATCACTCCAACGAGACCACCTCCACCTACACGGACCTCAAGGACTACTACAAGGACATCCTGGAAAACTGCCACTTCAAAGAGGAGTGTGAACTGCCCAAAGTCAACGTCACTGCTGTCGATGAGCTGTGAGGGAATGAAACGGAACACCCTTTCTTCAAATTGGTCTGGGTTCAGTTCCACAGGCATTGGGAACAAGCACTTTGGATAGTTTGCTGCTGCTGTGTTGATTTTCTAACCTTGCAGATTTGGGGGTTTGTCTCAGCTCAGTGCACTGGTTCTCTGTTGCATAAGCAGAACTGCATAAACAGCTGCTGTCATAGGGAAGTTGTAAGAAATGTGTGATGCATGTCACCTTTGCATGTCTCCTTTTTCACGTGATCCTACCTTGAGACTAAGTCAACCGATGAAAATGGTTGTGACAGATCCAGTTAGGAGCTTTATTGCAACATTCGAGTCAGGCATGGGAGACGCATGGAGGATTCTGTTGTCAGTTCAGCAAGACTGTGTGTTTATATATGCAGATAAGCTGATTTCATTGGTCAATTCTATTATGAATGGCCATAGATGGGTTTAAGAGCTGGGGCAGCTTCTTTTATTGGACCTGAAGGTGTTTGGACTGATTCAGTGTTGGTTCGTGCTGCCTGTGTTTCTCACTGCTGTTTTCCTGTGCCACACATGAATTATTTCAAACCTTTTTTTTGATCCTTTTCCCAAACTTCTAGAAGGGAGAGTGTGTATAGTTCTTCTCCACAGCTGCACAACTTCTGCCTGGACAGCACAATTTCTATTTTGGACATTTTAAAGTAGGAGGAGTTCCTGCATGCATCACCTGCTTGGAAAGGGGCAAGGAATTACAAGTCCTAAGGTCATTGTCGACCCATCCTGCATAGCAAGTTAGTCTCCAGGGTAAGTAAAGTATCTTTAAATAGAAGTAGGAAAAAAAGAAATAAAAGTGAGGGAGTGGAAAGCAGCCACTCTTCCTTTAGGGTGCTCTGGGACTTGCGGCAGTTATTCTCAAAGTACTTGAGTGTCCTTTCACTAACACCATCCATTTCTGGTGTTATTTGGGCTGGGGCATTCAGGTCAGGCTGTGCCATGGCTCTGAATCTCTTGGTCCTGGCCAGGTGATGACAGTTTTCCTACCAACTCTGGCAGGAAAGCACCTCTGATGTCTCCAGCCTCCTGCTTGAAATGGAATTGTTGCTAACTCTAAATCCAGGCTTTTGAACTGTATAAAGATTGGGCTGAGACTTGACTTCTGCTGACTTTAGGCACCAAACAAGCTACCACTTATGTAGGCCTTATGCATTTGATGTGTCACTTTGCTTTTGATACAGCTGGTTTTAAAGAGGTGAATGGCGTAGAAGGACTGGTGATATTTTAAAGCAACTGCACTTTAAGTAGGTTCCCTTATGCCTGAAAGCTGGGAAGTATTTTAGATCTCTGTGACAGTAAAAGGAAAACTGAAGAAAACTGATGAGAAATGTCTGAATTAAGTCAGATGAAGATTTCCTTCATCACCTGGAAGGGAATGGCTGTTTGATACCAAGTTGCCCCAAAGCAAATAAGGGTAAATAAGGATTTATGGTGCTGCTGGCTCTTGAGGTGTGCACTCTCACCATCTAATGAACATTCAGAGCTCACCTTGTAAAGTGGGGTTTATTTTGTTTTCCTGGGCAGGAGGTGAAGATTGGGAGTAAGTGATTACCACAGCATGGCCTGCAGCAGTTGAGGGTATAAATGTCTACAGTGCACCTGGTAAGTCCTTTTTGTAGGCTCACCCCCAGAAGTGGGAACTTAACTGCTGCCAAAACAGAAACAGAAAAAAGAAAGCCAAACTCCAAGTTGAGAAGTTACACTTAATGTTATTTTTTTTAAAATTTTCCTGAGGACTCTGCCTTTTGTCACTTTTTTCTTCCTAATATACCTTGAATAAAAGCACTTCATGTTTACATACCTGTAAGTTAAGGAGCAATTGAACACGTGGTTATTGCTGTTGCTCTCTGAGTTAAAGGCATTTCCCTACCTATGGTTGTAAGGCCCTGTTTGATTAGTGCACCACTTGCTGCAGAGACCAGGAGATCACTGAAGATACTGATTCAAATATTTCAACACTTGCCTGTGTTAAATCCACAGCTCTTTCTGAAGCTGAAGAAATGGTTAGGGAGGAGTTCAGTGCTGCAACAACCGGAGGAATATAGGTCAGGATAATTGTCAGCCCCTGCATATGACTACTGCTCAATCACCTTTGCATGTCTCCTTTTTCACATGATCCTACCTTGAGACTAAGTCAACTGATGAAAATGGTTGTGACAGATCCCAGTTAGGAGCTTTATTGCAACCTTTCAGTCAGGCTACAAAGAAATGAGCCTTTGTTTAAAGGCGGTTAAGTTTGGAAAAAGCAGATACGAGAGTGCAAAAATCCACCTTTGAACAAATATTTTTTTTCTGTGAGTCAGTGATGATTCACGAACAGAAGGGATGAAAGCCTGACTATGGGAGATGAATGGAAGATTCAGTTGTCAGTTCAGCAAGACTGATTTTAAGACATCATGTTTGTTAAAAGAGACATCCTTCTTCCTTATGGAGGGAGGAATACCTTGCACTTGACTGCTTTTTTTGATTGTGTGCCAGATGAGGTGCAGGAACCAAAAAATCCTATTGTGGAGTGCCCTCAGAAGCTGTTCCCTGTTTCACCTTGGAGCCTGGGTCCCTGGTACCCCCAGTGTAACAGATCTCTCTTCAGCAGTTAACTGGAGAGGAAAATGTGCTGTTGGGGCTCTGATCTGTGTTCAGAGGATGCTCTGACTCACTCCTTTGGCAGGATTAGAGGCTCGGTGTGGAAACTTTGCACCATTGTGGCACTATAGAAGTGTTGGGAGGTAAATACTGTGAGCACTTGTTCTGGTACTTAGCACTGGGGAGGTGACTTCACTCCAATCTTTTTGTCTAATAAACAAAGATATTTGTTTAAATACTTAAAAAATGAAAACTGAAATAGATCAAAATCCTTCTCCGAAGTTGGGCACTAGCTCAGTATGCAGTGTTTGATCAGGCTACCCCATGTCCTGGCAGTGCACATTCCTGCATCCTGCAAAAGTCCTGCAAGACAAATAATGCTTTCTCCTCCTTCCTGTGGCTCTGGAGGCCTCATCTCAGACATCTGTCAAGGACTTTCTTTGCAACCTTCCTGAAACTGGAAGCTCTCATTGATGGGAAATACCAACAGTGTTCCTGTATGCTGGCCTTCAATATGTGTGAAGTACATTTTAATTTGTTAAATGTTTAATCTTTCTGGCAAATGAATTTTTTCTGTCTAGTAAGAGCTGCTGTTGTTTTGGTTAGTGTGGACCTGTCAAATGCAGATTTGTAATGATCTTGGACTAACTGGATGAATTTGGAGAACTTGTGGATTTTTAGTGCTGTGAAATAAAACTGCACACTTCATCTGTTTTCTGAGCAGCAATAATGACATGATCTTTGGAATCATGATTGTGTTTTCCTTCAAAATACAGTTGGGAGGTCACTGTTACATATACTGGTGTCTCTGATTATTTTAAGTCATCAGATTTCTCTGTGGTGAGTAGAAAATGCCTTAATTAGGTTATTATGCTTACCTTTTGAGGGGACTAAAGATTTAGTCTTGTTTCCAGGAACCCTGGTATAAAAGGCAGCAACGATTTCATGACAAATTTTTTGCAGATGCAAAAAGGATGCAGTGGCTGGGATGGCATCATTTTTGATTAAGGGCTATTTGTGCATTTTCTGTGAAGATGTATTAGCCTGTAAGACAGCTGGAAATGGAAGACAATAGAGAATGTTTTGTTTAACAAACATTCTGGAGAAGCCCCTCCAGACTGTGCAGTCACAGGCAAAGGAGCAAAATGCCTCTCCAGTTAAGACACCACATAGAACCTTTGGGAAAAGAACATGATCACCACCATCCTTCTCCTCCTCTCCCTGTTTTTTGGGTCTATAATACATTAAAGAGTTGTTTGTTGTCTAACTTTTTGAAGTTAAGGTAGTATTATCAGGTGTTGCTGAGGCAGGAATAATGGCTTAACTTTAAAGTGTTAAGTTCTTGCTTTCCTGGGCTTTAAATTGTAGATTTTCTCCTGGCCTGACTGGCCTGGAATGAAGGTCAGCACTGAGGAGGTTCAGGTGAACAGCGTGTGGCATCTATGGTGGTGAACTCATTTATTTAATTTATCAATTCCTTTGAATTTAAAGGAACCATTGTTTTTTGGACATTCTGCTGCAGGGTTAGAGCACGCCTCTTACTGTCTTCAGTGAACAGAAACAAATCCCTCATCTTCAGGGGAAAAGGGATTATTGTGGAAGGAATAGTGTGGAGGGAACAAGGTGAATTTCTTATTATTTATTTAGGGGTCAGGAAAGCTCTGCAGGTTTCTCCACATTAGTGACCTGTAGCTCTCAAATGCTTCCCTGGCTGTGATAACAGATCCTGAACCTCTTGCAGAACTAGAAGGTGTCCTGGGAACCACTCCAGAAAGAGGATCCAGGTGGGATCAGGCTCAAGGTCCTTCAGCCTGATGCCCTCTGGCTTTTGGTGGGACGTGGTGCCTTGAGCATAGGGACAGAGCAAACATTCCCCATCCACTCCTGATTGTGACTACAGGGGTTTTCTGAGATAAGGACAGCGGATTTGTGTTTAGCTTTATGTATTTCTCTTCTTTATGGCTCTCCTGGTGCTTTCCTAACCCAAAGGCAAGGTTCTGCCGCTGTGCTCAGGTGAGACCCCACCTGCAGAGCTGCCCCAGCCCTGGGGCCCAGCACAGGAGGGACCTGGAGCTGCTGGAGAGAGCCCAGGGGAGGCACCAGGATGAGCAGAGGGATGGAGCAGCTCTGCTGGGAGGAAATGCTGAGATTGTTCAGCCTGGAGAGGAGAAGCTTTGGAGTGACCTCACTGTGGCCTTGCAGTGCATGAAGGGGCTACAGGAAAGATGGGGAGAGATTTTGGACAAGGGCCTGGAGTGGCAGGACAAGGGAAATGACTTCTCAGTGCCAGGGGTCAGGGCTGGATGGGATATTGGGCAGGAATTGTTCCCTGGCAGGGTGGGCAGGCCCTGGCACAGGGTGCCCAGAGCAGCTGTGGCTGCCCCTGGATCCCTGGCAGTGTCCAAGGCCAGGTTGGACTTTGGGGCTTGGAGCAGCCTGGGACAGTGGAAGGTGTCCCTGCCCATGGCAGGGGTGGCACTGGATGGACTTTAAGGTCTCTTCTAAGCCAGACCTTTCTGTGATTCCATGACCACTTTGCGGTGGGATGTGGTGGATGCTGGAGCTCAGCTGGAGCTTTGGGAAGGTCCGGCTCCTCTCATCTGAGTCTCCTGCTAGACTAGAAGTTCGGCCACGTTCCCAGAAGCTGTGATTTGAAAACAGTGAGAGCTTCCAGCATTCTCAGTTAGCAGAGTTAGTTACCATATGCAAATGGTTAGGCTTGGCATGTGTTCTGGAGCAGTTCTTGTGATACAGATCTTGTTTCAGTGTTGTTTTCCTCAACACCAGCAATCCATCCCATTCCTTGGAGCATTTTATTGGGAGAGGAGTTAAACACTTGATGTCTTCACATTCCACTTGGGCTACTTGTGACTTTGATTTTCTTTTCCCCACATGGGAGGGGCTCATCTTGCTTCTTTCTTCCTTGTGCTGAAGTTACTCTGTTCTTTTTGTTGCTACTTTGATTTTTGGCTTGATTTTACCCTGTGCCTATAAATATATTTCCTGGGCCACACTTGCACACACTGTTCAAGGTGAGGCTGTGCTGTTGACTTGAAAAGGAGTGAAATGATAATTCTTGTGAACTTTTCTAGGTTTTTATTTCACACCTCCCCCACGTAAAATAGCATTCCAAAGATGTCCTCTGTGTATGACGTATTGCTCCCTCTTGCTGTTAATGCTATTTGCTGCTCTCTGAGGATTTTGATGGCCTAAAAATACTTCTGAAAATTGTAGCAACTTTCTAATATTTGTGAATGTGTAACATCCTGTATTATTTAATTATGATAGTTTGAAATTGGCTTGTTAGAATAAATATACAAGGAATGAGGTAGAGGGAATATATTCAAACAATTAGATAGCTCTGTCCAAAGCACAGGGAGGTGGCTCTTGATCCTCTGTGATCCCACCTTTGTGGATCAGCCAAGACAGAATTGGCTCTCTGGGCTGCCAGCTCATGACCAGCCTCTCATTCACCTATTAATTTAAAAAACCCAACCCCCTAAGCTCCAGTTCCTGGTTTATGTGCCAGAAGGGAGATTTGAAATCCTTAGGGGTTTGATTTCAGCCTGTAACGTTATACTCACCTCTTATCTCCCTCTTCTGTGTCCTGACATAGTCGTTGACCTGCCTGATCCCTCTGGAGATGCCACTTGCATCTCATTTCAGTCTTTGCCTTGCCAGATCTGATAAGTTGGTCCCTCTTCATCTCTCCTCCTCACCTGACTTATTTCATGTGAGTGGTGGCTTGTTTCACTTCAGTTCTTTTGAACTTTATGGCCACCATTGTGCTTGGTTTTCCAGATGCGGTCTAACAAACGTTTTTCTTGGGGAGGTTAATCATTAGACTGGTGAGGTTTTTGTATTTCTTTGGTTGGCTGGGGGCTGTTTTCTGTGGCCCTGTGGAGGTTTTATGCTCTGGTTCCCATCTGCTGCTACAGGACTTTCTCACCAGCTGTCACAGGTCATTTCTTGCACATAGGTTTCCATAAAACAAATTTAATTTTTTTGCAATATAAATAGTGTTACTAACTGTATCCTGCATTTGCTTGCATGCCTGCTGCTTTTATTATCCAGGACCTGCTTCCCCAGGGCCTCGTGCTCTCAGCCCTCTCAAGCATGAAACATATGCAAAAGTCCTGCTGGATTTTGGCTTTGCAGAAAGGCCTTTGGGGTTCAGATTTCATCTCTCACAACTCAGCATTATCAGGCTCTTCTTCAGCCCTTGTGGGCCTTGGTGTGGCCAAGTGGAAAGAACAGCACATCTTCTCCTCTGTAGGGAATGCAGGCTCTGCCCTGAACCCACCAGCAAGGATGTTTGGGTTTACAGGGGTTGATTATCCCTGGGGATAATCAGGTTTCCCCTTTGCCTTTCTTCTCCTGGGTTTGAGGTCAGGTGAGATGGATCCTCCCATGGAGGATGCGGTATTCCCATGGAGCAGGTCCCCTCCTCTCCATCTGCATCTTTTCCAGGCAGAATTGGGAGCGAATGCCACTCCCAGCACAACATGGCCTGACTGTCCTGTGCCCCTGTGCTCCATGTCCCTGCTCAGGCAGGAAAGAGGTGGTGACTCCAAGGGGTTCATGGTAGGTTCAGGTTCTTTTCTTTCTTTTATTTTGCTTTTCCCCTGGGAGGTGTTGATCAACCCACCTTTGGGCACAGGGCTGGAGTTGGTGTGAAAGCCAAATCCAGAGGCGTGCTTGGAGCTTCCAGCTGGATGGGGCAAGACAAGAACAGCAGAGGCTCATGTGACCTACTTCTTCAGCTCTCCCATAGAGCCTGCAGAGCAGAGACCTGAGCTGGAGGAGACAGCTCTGCTGGTAAATGAGGAATTGTTCCCATCCTGTGTGCCAGTTTCAGGAGTTTTGAACTCCATCGTAGTTATTGGGCCACTTTGCCCAGAGAAGCTTGGATCCCTGCCAGTGTCCAAGGCCAGGCTGGACAGAGCTTGGGGCACCCTGGGACAGTGGGAGGTGTCCCTGCCCATGGCAGGGGGTGGCACTGGATGGGCTTTAAGGTCCTTCCAACCAAAGTGGAATTTGTTTATCCAAAAAAAAAAAATTCAGTGTTTGAATAAAGCACCCAATGCCCGTCACAAACAGTAAATGTCACCCTGATTTTTTAAAGCTTATCACCTCTACCTAGGAATGGCTGTTCTATGAGAGTGGTAAAAAGGCTTCTCTGGATTATTCTAAAAATAGCAAAATTGAGATTGGGTTTACCAAACCAGAAGTTTCCCTTCACGTGGTTTCCTGTGAGAGCAGTCACTTTTCTTAGTTGGTGGCAGCACACATCTGTCATGGTTGACAGCTTGTTTGGAAATCTGTGTGACAAATCCCACCAGGAGATGGCACGGGGGAAAAGGTGCTACAATCCAATAGTGTATTGCAGATCCTAAATCTGCTTCTGCACAGGAGTGAAGACAGGTGAAAACAGGTGGGAACTGTGGGATTTTCCTTTGCTGTGTCTGGAGATGGAGGGAGTGACAGGTAGGAGCTGCTGGCTGCTTTGTAAAAGGATTAGGATGAAATTACACTTCAAAATGTGATAGGAGCTGACTCCCCTACCTGTCTCTGCTTGTCCAGCTGTAGTACTGCCCAGCCCTGGAGAGGCTGGATTTTAAATTGGCCCTTCCTTAACTGATTCTGCTTCAATCATGACTGTCTTGGTGGCAGTTTTAGCCAGCCTGGTTATCTTTGTAGATATCTTTGGCCTTTTTTTCTGCCAGCCTACTTTTGGGAAAAGATGTATGTGGCTTCTAATCTGACTTCTTGAGTTCCCAGATTACTGTAGGGAAAGTGAGTCTTAAAAAATTCCAGGAGCTGAGAGCTTTATTCTGGTATTGTAAAAGGAACAAGGTAGAGATATGGGTCAAAGTCTGTGATAGGGATAAGAAATCACACAGGGCAAAGGCAACAGACCCGTAATAGATAATTACTCTCAATAAATAAATATCTTTACTGCAATATGACACATCACAAAAGGATAAGAATCCTTGTTTTTCTTCCAATGAAGGATATTTGAAAAGTTAATATTCCCTTCCTTGTAGAGTGTTGTCCAAGCACTGGTAGGGATATATATTTTATATGTTATGTATTTTATATCTTGGAGCTGTGGTGTGCAATCAGAAG
>VZSR01000745.1:1655455-1666131 GCA_013398615.1 Brachypodius melanocephalos
GCTCCCGCCAGCCTCACACATCCTGGGATCCTGTGCTGAGCAGTGCTCAGAGGACAGGACACATTTGTACCCATCCTAAAAAAGGAAGTGACAGAAGCAGCTGTGGGATTGTATATTTTGCATTTTTACTGTTTCCCCACTGATTATGGGGATTTGGTGTGTGTGGGATGCCATCCCCAAGGCTGGACCACTTGCACTGGGGACTTTCAGAACTGTCAGTGCAGCCTGGAGGGTGTGTGGGAAAGCAAGATCCTGCTGGGCAGCAGGAGTGTTGTGTCACTGGGGCGTTAAAAACCTGGCGATCCCACCTCTGGATTGTTTAAAGGGAGCTCTGCAGCACTATGAGAAGACCCAAGTAAGTGCAGAGCATGTTCCTGGCTCGGGCTCCTCTCTCCCATTGTGAAATCCTGGCAAACTGGTTTTGAATTTGGTTTCTGGCTGGAGCAGTCTCCAGCAGCAGTGGGTGTTGCCAGTACTGGAGGCTTCAGCAGCTGATTTCTTGTCGCTTCTGGTGCTCCTCTCAAACAGCTTTCTGAAAGCTGGGGATGATCCCATGTGTTTGAATTACGGAACAAGGAAAGGAAAAGCGTTTCCTGTTCTCATTAAAGTCCTGATTGCTGACTCCAGGAAGCAGTGCCCTAACTTGGATCTCTGATGCTTCCAGCAATCTGTGCTTTGCTTTCATAGCGTATTTCAGATTTAACATCTCACAAGTGAGGCTTTAGGGCTGCAGATCCACCCTTGACTTATTCACAGAACTCAACCCCGCTTTGTGCAAAGGGTGAAAGGTGAGGTGGATAAGCTGGAAGTGCTTGTTAGAGCAGTTCTGTATCTCTGGTATCTCTGCAGGCTGATGCCAGAGATGTTATGCGTGTTCAGTTGGGGAATATTCGGGTTTCAAAGGTACCGATCCTAATGCATTGGGGACAGGATGAGAAGAATTTGTCATACTCCTAGTGACTGGAGGATGTTCCATTAACTGGGTGACAGCTTCCCCTGGAACTCTAGAAAAACAAAGCCAGAGAATCTGAGAAGAAATGGTGCTGAAGACAACAACCATGTCTCCATCACTTGAAAAACTAAGCACGGCACTGAACCTTCATCTGCAGGTTCTTCGGCACTAGGAAAGCAAATTAGCAAGAGCAGAGGCAGCAGCAGTGGAGAAGTTTTGAGGGCAGGGAGTAGTGGAGTGCTTTTCCACCTAGCAGTCATCAAATAAAGGAATTCCTGCAAGGATTTAAGGGTATAGTTGTGCAAAGTCAGGGACAGTGACCTCCCCTTTGTAACTTCCATGTGGGAGAACTCTGCAAGGCCCAGCTCTCTCCTTCCGTGACACTTGCCCAGGGGCTGCAGCACTTTTGGGGCTGATACCTCAGAGCAGAAAGGATGTGGTCTCTTAATTTCCACCTCTGCTACCTTGTAGGTGGCAGAATGTGTTGGTGGACCTATCCCGCTGGTCATGGCCAGCTTGACATGAGTGTTGGTGCTTTGGGGCAATTTCTTGGGTAATGCTTTGATAGGAATTTTGACTACACAGGTGATTTGGAGTGGGGAAGATGGATGGAGCAAATGCCTCACAAGCAGCTGCTTGCTGAGCCTGTTTGGGGGAGTTATATATAGATTCTGCTCTCTGTTAGTGTGACAGGTTACACAATGGGCTCCTGAAAGAGTTTTTTCTCCAGGGGTTTATTGTCTCTTTGAGATTGGGGTGTCAGGGCGGTACAGACTTTGCAGGAAAATGCTGAATCCCAGTGCACAAGGGTAGGTCATGGGGGCATGACTTTCTTTAGTCCTTCCCAGTAAGGAGAGGAACAAGAGTCTCATGTAACCAGAGTGAGAAGCCCCACAAATAAAAATATTCCCTATAATCATAAAATCACAGAGTGATTTGAGTTGAAAGAGATCTTAAAGCTCATCCAGTTCCACCCTGTGCCATGGCCAGGGACACCTTCCGCTATCCCAGGTGTCTCCAAGCCCCATCCAACCTGATCTTGGACAATTCCAGGGATCCAGGGGCAGTCCCTGCTTGCTTTGCTGGGATGCTGTTGCTTTCCCTGGCTGTGTGAGGCTGAAGATCTTGTTCAATGCCGCAAGAAATTCTTTGATGAAAATTGAGTGTCACTAATTTGTATGTCTCTTGAGGTGAGCAACTGGATTTTTTTTCTTGCTTACTTTGTTTCTAATTGCTTCATCAGTTACTTCCTTGAAAAGCCCCACATAAATTAAAGCTTGTGACAGTAGCCAAACATATTTAGTTATTATAGCTTAATGTAATGAAAGTTCAGGCCATTCTTTGCATTATGCTTGGTGAAAATAAGTGAAAAATAGGTGAAAACCCCTTGGATCTCTTATACACAAAATATTATTTGCCTAAATTCCCAGGCAGATTATAAGCAGTCAGTTTAATTCCTAGAAGTGAAATAACTTTGATGAAGTTAGAAGTGAAGAATGATGCAACAAATGGAGATAATGTTGACTCACTTTCTGTCTCACTGATAGGTATCTGGGGGAAACATGGAGGTGTTACATGCTCTGGATGCTAATTTTTCTGTTACATTGTAACCCTAGTTTTCCGTCTTTCCCCTTTCCTTTCTACAGCTCACTTTTAATGGAAAAAAAAAAAACAAACCTTCAAAAATGCCCTCTCTAGAACCAGTTGTGTGCCAGGCTAGGATGATTTAGAGTGGTCTGTTGTTACAGAAGCCCCTCTTTGTGCCTTTTGTTCTTCACAATCCCCTTTGTGCTGCTCCTTGTTCTTCAGTAAACGTGATTCCCTGCTGGCCTTGGTCTGTTGGGCACCTTTTCCACCTTTCTGCTTTACTGAAGGTACAGAAAGGCAAGGTAACACGGAGAGGGAGTAAAGATGTGAATTTAAATGTACCAGGATGGACTTTTCCGATGGGTATTGTATTCAGCCGTCTTTCCCTGTTCTTCCAACCTTGCTGTGTTGTTTCCATGGCAGAAATTTAATCTGCCCTTAATTGAGAAAAACAATATGAGGAAAAGCGGGGAATGAGTGATGCTAAAAAGCGACCCTGGTATTATTTAGCTGAGTTAATCCCGAATGTAATGCCATGGTTTTAACTGGAATTACACTGGGGATTAGTTCAGCTGATAGCTGATCACCCTCTAAGAGCTGCCTGGCTTTGGGAGTTGGTTGAGCAGGTGCTGGTGCCTCCTTCCAGACCCATTCCTTCACCTCCGTGTTTTCCCACAGTGGGCCCTGTTCTTCCTGCAGCAAGACCTCATTTGAAGAGCCCCATTTTTCCTTTCACTGCTCCCTTGGGGTTTCCCGTTTTCTGTTTTAAGAGTTCATCAGGAGAATGAACGTTGGGGAGCGTTGCAAAATCCCAACCTTTTTCCTTTTCCTTCGAGGGGCTTCACTCAGGGCTCAGCGAGGGCATCAATTATTTTAAACTGCTGGAATGAAGGACAGAGATGAAACAGGAGTATTTTATGGACTTCTGGTGATCCTGTGCTGAACAGGTCCCAGGAGCTGCCCGAAGTAGGCTCAGCATGTTGGACCTGGAGGGAGCATTTGCTGTACTGGGAACGATGAGAAGTGATGCATCTCCTCCTAGAGGAGAGGCAGTGCAGTTGGCACAGCCGTCCTGGTAGCCCTGGGATGGATCCATGGATGGGCATGGAGCAGGAGGCAGTGGTCCAGGAGGACAAGTGCCATACTGAACGGGACCCCAGGTGCAGAATGACCCACCCACCACGATCTTCCTTTCTCTGTCCCTGGCTCACGAGGCCATCCCAGGGTTGTACTATGGCTTCCCTCCACCAGGACATTGCCTGTCCTTTCCTCTGTCCTTTCCTCTGGGACCTGAGCTTTTCCAGCAGGGGAAAACCGAGGATTTGGGGCAAAGCTGGCAGTCACGGGGTTTCTCTTCCCATCACCTGCTGTGCTTTGTTTGCTGGGAGGCTCCTCTGTGTTTCTTTTCAACTTTTTTTTCGCATTTTGGCCAAACCCTCAGGGACCAGCCTCCAGCACTGCTTGGTTTTAAACATCATTTTTCCTATCATCATCATCATCCTCGGGAGGTGCTTTTTCTCCCCGTAGTGTCGTGTGGGCTGCCGTTCTCCTCCCTCTCCTCGAGCCTGGCCGTGGCAGGAGAGCCCCAAGCGCTTTATTTCAGGGCACTTCTCTGCGGGCGGCTCTATCGGGGCGCGGCGTGCCCGCTCTGCCCGCTCCTTCGGGGGGGTGCGGGCCGCGCCCCCCGGCCCGGAGCGCCCTGCCCGGTTCTCCCGGGGGCCGGACCGGAGGAGGCGGTGGCGGGGGCGGGCGCAGGGCGAGAGGGGCCGGCCCAGGGCCGCGCTACGTGTCCCGCAGCCCTTATAGCCCCGGCCCGGCGGGCCCGCCACCGCAGCACCATGTCGAGCCGCGAGCACACGGTAGGGACGCGCCGGGAGCGGGGGGCGGGCGGTGCCTGCGGATCCCTGCGGATCCCTGCGGATCCCTCTCCCTCCCCTGCGCTGGGATCCCCGGGCAGCGGCAGCGGGGGCGTGCCGGCACCGCTCGGGAGTTGGCCAGCCCATCCATCGCTCGGGGCGGCGGGGATGGGCGCACTGGTCGGGAAGGTCCCGCATCCTCCCGCATCCTCCGCTGGCGTTCGGGTGCATCCCGCACCTGTCCCGCTGTGCCGACTTCGCTCCCTGCCGATCCCCTCCAGGCAGCTCTGCCCCGCTGGTGGCTTTTTGGGTGTCCTCTGTCCCGTCGCAGTCGGGGAAGGAGTTGGTGAGCCGGTCACCGCCACGCTCTCAGCATCGCTGCACAGCCAGCGCTTTAGAACACACACAGCAAAGCCAAGTAATCATAGCCAGGACACAGTTCGGTTAGAAATTAAAATTGCAAATCATAGCCGCAGCCAGACATCGCGTTCCGCTTGCCAGCTGCCCTCCCCTACTCCTTGGATCTGGGATGGGAGCTCTGGGTCCCTCTGGCTGTGCGTACATTTTCCAGGTTTTAAATCAGAACCAGAAGAAATCTTGACGTAAGTCTTTCGGGCTGCTTTTTGCTGGTTGATTTGATTTCTTTTTTTTTAAGTTTGCCATAAACTTTTCCGATGGATTTGATGCATTTTGGACACAGTGGTAATTTGTCCGGGGAGGAATGCACCCAAAACCACACGGAACAAAGGGCGCCTGTGCGGCGAGGTGTTCTTGGAAACGCAAAAACCTGTGGTTTAGGGATTATTTCAGGCAGGGGAGGTGCGAACCGTAAGCTGTGTATGGGAGTTCTGTTTATTGCTGTGACAGGAGAGAGGCATTACTGAACTTCCAGAATAATCCTTCTCCTTTGCCTCCACCCTGGGCTGGAAAAGTTACCTTTATAAGCGAGTTTGTGGTTGACCTTTGTGCCGTGGCTGTCAGAACAGATGCTATCAGCTTGACAGATGTAGGCGGATTTTTGTGTTCTTATCTGCCAGGTATCTGATGGAGTGAGAAAAGGCGTGATTTCGCTAATTACAAGAGGTTTGGGGAGTGATGGTGAAACGGTGATGTCCCATTAGTGATCTTCCTCTCCCTTGCCAGGAAGATGTGGTTGCACAGAGTGTAAAGGAAGTTCTCTCTCTGAACTGCAACCTCAGCAGCTTCTTGGTGTCAACCATCTCCAGTTTATATCAAAGGCATGGATAAGGAATTCCACTTTGTCCAGGGTCCTTTGACTTTTTTTTTGTGCGCACAGACTATTTGTCGTGACACCTCTTGTAGCTGCAACAGCCAAAGGTGTTCCATTTGGAAATGAAGGCACAGTAATTCATCCTGTTGAGATCCCTATTGATAGAGCAGTAGGATCATCCTTCTGTTGCCCTTTCTTCATTCTCCCAGTACCACAAATCCTTATTACTCCTAAAAATCCTTGTTGCTACAAAAACCCCAGTTTTATCACAGTTTCATGGTGTGTTGATCTTTGTCCACAGACCAGGTTTTGTGGGGCTGGATGTTACCAGCTTTATTCACCGGCTGAGAGGATGTCAGAGCTGGGGTTTGCAGGTGATGTTGATCAGCTGTCAGTTTTGGAAAGGCACAGCAGTGCCAGCTGGTGTGAGGTGGACCACTGTGTTATTTGACAGTGCTCCTCGTTTTGCAGATTGAATAACTAGAAGCCCAGGTTTTTAATCCTAAATTCAGGCTGAATGCCCTCTGGAGTTTGAATCTGGTTTGAGGATGCTTTAATTGCACATCTGTTTATTAATTGATAATATGGTAAGGTGTAAAGAAGAAAACTTCGGGGGTTTTTTTGTTTGTTTGTTTGTTTGTTTGTTTGTTTGCCTCTGCATGTGTTGTCCTTAAAAATGAACATGGCACTTTAACTGTGCTTTGTGTGAGGACCAGAACCTTGGTGTGCAGGAATCTCTCTTTAGCTGGTTAATATGGAAACACTTTGTGCTCTCTTCATTTCTGCTCATGATACTGCAAGTCCTCTGTGTGCCAGGCAGTGCCCTCCTGTTCCCAGCCCTCACTGACAGAAGGCATTTATTTCTGGCCAGTTTCAGGAGTGACTTTTTTGGGCAGAACGGTCTGTAAGGATGACCTCAAAGCCTCAGTGTCCCTCACACAGGCCTCCTGTGTGCCTCAGGAGCAGACACACCGTGAAGGGAGCACAGAGCGGGAGGTGGAGCTGTGGGCCTGCCCTTGTTTATTGTGTGGGCTCTTGCACAGCCTGGCTTTCAGGGCTGAGGGCTTCTTTGAGCTCTGTGGAAAGATCAGCTCGTTCTCGCCGCACCTGCGGCATCGCCGGTATTTCCGTGCTCGCCGAGCGGCATTTCTCTGCCGGGCAGGAGGACACAGATGATGCACTGTGCTCCAGGGAAGCTCTCCACAGAGCCCAAAGCCACAGGCACGGCCCTGCCCTGGCTGTGGGACTGCTTGCGTGGCTCTGTGTCCCCAGGGCTGTGTGGAAAGTGCAGCTCAGCGCATCTCATGGCATGGAGGCGTTGCGAGTCCTGCCCCCGGCCACTGAAGTTTCTCTTCGGGTACTCTCACAGCTGCCTGGGGAGAATGAGAGCCCAGCTCTGAACCTGCCTTTTTCAGGGGAGGTGTTTCAGCTTTGTCACCTGCCTGGTGCCACAGCAGCATCTCCAGGAATCTGACTGCTGTGGTACCCCTGGCTTGCAGCAGGATGTGATGATTGCGGCTTCCACAGCCCAGCGAGTCACGGAGCTGTAACTTCTGCTAGCTCGCTTGTGTTTGTGCAGGGCTTATGTGCAAATGATGTGGGCTTATTGAAATTTATTTAAAGAGCAGAAACAAACCCACAAGATCAGATGTCAACCCTGAGGAAAGAGGTTTAGTTTCTTTGCCTAAAAACTACTCTCATGTTGAAAAAGAAAAAAAAAAAAAAACGGAGCTGCAGGGCAGAGTTCAGATGGACTGAGTGATACCCCAGGCAGAGCAGGAACATATGTACATCTCCATCGGTTTAATTGCCAAGCAACATGAAAGAAAAAGCTTATTACAACACCCTCTGCATTCATCTCTTCTAACACTTCCTCTTAACTGTTGCCTTGAACGTAAACAGCAAAACATCTTGAAAGATGTTTCTTTTCAAAGCAGTTCTGAGTAGCTCATTGCAGTGACACTGCCTAGGGGACAGGGCAGCAAAGCCCTGATTTCAGGGAATTAGTGTGGCTTGCTCTGTGTTGAGTCACTCAAGAAAGTGAGTTTTCTAAAACTCATGTTTTATCCAGTGAGTCACAAGCTGCTTGCTCTTACAGCATGATTTATTCTGTGGAACATCCAATGGTGATTGTTTTCCAGCTGCTCATCCATGCTTGGGATTTCATGGTTTATTTTCTATTACTTTGTTTGCTTATGTCTCTTTTCTTCGAAGGCCGTGGAAAGGTGAGGTGATTAACTTCTGTTGCTTTGTTAATTAGAACTTTTCCCCTTTTCTCACAATTTCTTCCGAAGCCCTTTGCTATTAGAAAGTTCCCTTTCCAGTCTCTTCCCCCACCTTGTTTCATTCACTTGGGCTGCCAGTGTGCCAGACCAGTGTTTAATAACCACACTCTGCTCTGTAAAAGCAGGCAGGTTCAATTTGGGGGATTTCAGGGAAGAAAAGCCAGGAAAAATTGCAGGTTCCTAAACATGAATGCCTTCTCCTTTCCATGCTTGAACCCTCCAGGGCTTGAGGCATTAAATAACCATCTTGGTGTGGCCTGAGCACCTCCAGCCTCCTCTGGTCTTCAGGCTGCACAGATCAAGTCACAGTCAGACACAATCCATGCCAAAATCCCCTAACAGAGGTGTAGGTTTCCATCTGTGCCCCTGCAAGAGCATTTAGTCAATCAGAAATGATGCTGAAGACTCCACACTACCCAGACACATGCACTGCAGCTGCAGCTTAGATTTAGGCCATGGAGATTTTGTTTTTTTTCTGGAGGGTTTTCAAGACAAACACTGGCATATTTGCCTTTTTTTTTTTTTAATCTTAACTGATTAAGATGGGCTGATGTTGGTCCTGGAGGGTTCCTTTAGAAATGAAAAGCCCTTGCCTATCTGAAACCAGGTGTTTTAGATAAACTTACAGCTGTACATGCCCCCAAAAGATAAGTGGCATGCAGGGACTGTGTGAATGCTTGAACCTGTACTTTGGTCACGCTGCTCATACGCTTTGCTTCTCAAAAATCCATTAAGAAAAAGGCTGTGTAATTCAGGTTGCCATCTATGAATCTGCTGTTATCGTGAGCAGGGTTGTCACAGCTGAAGGGAGTGAGAAATCGCTCCTTAATGGTTTCACAGCTTAATCATTTCCAAGTGAAAATTTACACGGGGTGGATCATTAACAAAAGGAGGGATGCAAAAAAGCCCTGGGTGTGCGTCATGCCACGGGAAGTTGGGATTTGCCAGTGGGGCTGGTCGTTCCTTGCTAGCACTGCCTCCTGTCCCTCCCAGAGTGGTCTTTGCTCCTTTGCTCACAGCTTGGCTCAGTTACAGCTCCGTGTGTCAAAAGCTTTGTCTGCTGAGTGGGTGCCAAAATGTATTTGGAGAGCAGAGCTGGTTTACACAAATTTGAGCTTATTTTCTGTTAGCTGCAGCACTTGGTGGGTTTGCTGAGATGAGCTTTTTCTGTGCATTGCTGGAAAACAACCCTCTGCACCTACGTTTCCAAGATTTTCTGACCTGGAAGTCTTCGTGGCCTCTCTGGCAGAACAAAATGTTTTCTTCGATATCAAACTGTGTTTCAGCTTCCCATTGTGGTGCAAAAAGTGTGGTTGAGTGGGAGGTCATTTTTCAGGCCTGCCCAGCCCTTCTGATGGGAAGATCATTAGGCTGTGTTGCCAGTGAGCGTGGGAAGAGGGGGGAAAAAGTCATTTCAGAGGAGGGCTTTTTAGAGGGCTGCTGTGGGGGTCTGAGCTGGGCACCTGCCTCTGGGTGTGATGAGTCCCCCTAACCATGGATGGCTGGGGCAGCTCATTGCTGCTCTGGAAAGCTGGTCTGAGACCCTGGAGATGGATGTGAGGGATGTTGAGCTCTCAGAGGTGCAGCCTGAAGTCCAGGGGAGCTGCTCTTCAAATGTGTGTCATTTCTATGTCTTAAAAATTGTGGGAGCTGAAATCTTCATCTGCTGTTGCTCTTATTCACCACTGCCCTTCTGTGGCTGTAAAACTGGGGGTGATGCTGCCCTCTGAGAGATGCTGGGAGTTTGCATGAACTTTGAGGGACCAATTAACAATAACCTCCAAGGAAAATGTGGAACTGTCCTTGGAGACCAGCCTTTGAGCAGCGTGGAATGACTAAGGGCTGTGCCTCCACCTGCTTTAGGGAGGGGTGGGGAAATGCTGAGCAGCCACTTGTTAAGGAAGAGTCCAACATCCTTGGTGCTGACTTAAGCCAGGGTCTAGGTAGCCCTGTGTGCACTCACACATTAAAAGCCAATCTTGTAGCTTGTATGGTTCAGATGCACAGGGAGATGGGGCAGGAAGACTTCATCCTTGTGAGGTCCTCAACTTGGACTTGTCTCCTGCAGCTGGTTTTGCAGAGGGGCACATTCAGTGGTACAGCAGTGAGAAGCCCTGTTTTCATCCAGCAGGAATTGTGAGGGGACTGAGGAGGTGCTGAGTGAGGGGAAGATCTGGCCCTGTCTGCCGTTCACAGCAGCAGCCGAGAGTGGGAGTCAGGAAAGGGTTTATGGCTGGGACACCAGTGTATTGTCCATGCTTTGCACTGATTTACGACCTGAGATACCAGAGGCTGTGCCTTTCCTCCTGATAGTCCTTGATGAACTTTCCTTCCATGAATTCATCACAATGACTTTTTCCAGCCTAGTGAACTTTTGGCTCACCATGCAAAGCTCCCCCATTTAACCGTGTCCTGTGTGGTGCGTCTGACCGAGTTCCCTTGTGCTCCTTCCTGCTGCTGCTTTTGCACTTTGAAAACCCTGAAAAAGGTGCTGAGGTGAAGAGAGGTGTCCTGTGGCCTGCTGGTGACCACTGACCACTGCAGAGTGAGGCACATGGGGTGCAAAATGCTGGGTTCAAGGCTGGGCATCCAAGCTAAGGCAGGGAGAGGCCAAGGCACTGAGAGCCCACCAGCCTGGGCTGGAGTCCAGCTTTTCCCTTTCAGGCTGCCACCAGCTCCTGCAGAGGAGAAGTCTTACAGAAGAGTGAGTTCTTTTACAGAACCACAGAATCACTGAAGCTGGAAAATCCCTCCCAGCCCATGGA
>VZSR01000745.1:1667908-1701065 GCA_013398615.1 Brachypodius melanocephalos
TGGTGGCACAGCAGGGACAGCAGCATGGGAGCAGGAAGGTGGGCAGTACAAAAGCTGCTTGCGAGGTCCCGCTTCCCCATCTGGGCTTGCATCCTGAGGGGTTAAACAGGCAAAATTTCCAGGGTAACTCCACCTTGCTGGGGTTTTCCCATGGGAAAGAGTGGGGCTGGGTTTGATGCATTTTTTTGCCTTAGTGCAGTAAATGAATATTTGGGGGAAGTCCATAGGTTTTGGGTTACAAGAGCTAAGCTAGGGTGTAAAAGATGCCAAGGTTTCTCCATTGTTTTTCAATATGATTGTAATCAAATCTTTGCTTCCACAGACAAACCCCCCCTTTTTCCTCTCTTCCTCCTTTTCTTTGGAGTATCAGTTTTGCTCTTCTTCAGCAAATGACTCTTTCACAGGAGGTTTTCCCCCCTGGTTGCTCATGGGTACAGTATCTCCCTTTTGCCAGAGCAGCCCTCGTAGAAGACAATAATTTTTTAAGGAAAAATTTTGATAAATGTAATTTTTATACATCAAATGCAATTGGTAGGAACAAATATTTTTAATTTTTTTTTTTTTCAGTAGCTGGCAGGAGTTGGGAGGGTTTTTTAGTGATAGGGTAGCTCACTCTCCTGAGGCTTAAGGGGAAGTGTTTGACTTCAAACTCAGAATCACAGAATCTCCTGAGCTTCAAGGGCTCCACAAGAATCATCAAGTCCAATTCCTGACCCTGCACAGGACACCCAAATAATCCCTCTATGTGCTTGATCCCACTGCTTGCCTGTGCAAGTGAAAGCTTTCTTAAAATTCTATCATTTTAAAAGCCCATTCTACCAGCAAATAGGATCAGCTGAAAACATTTTAAAGCCTCTATTTTTATTTTCATCCATTTTTTCCTTCCTGGAGACGTGTCCAGGCTGCGGTACCGAAATAGGGTGTGTGTGAAACGCTCGGCTGGAAAAAAATGAATCATATTCCTGGTGCTGTGAGCTTGCCCTATAAATAAAAAGGCAGCTGGGGGAGTCCTGACCCTGCCCTGGCTGTTGGGTCGGGGTTTCCCCGGGGCTCTGAGTGCTGCCAGCTGGATGCAGCTCCTGGTGCTGAGTGAGCCGGACGTGTGAGTAACGTGCCCTTCGCCGCGCGGTGCTGCACAGCCTCGGCCTGAGCCGTGTTTTTGGGAGCCAGTCTCTCTCCAGAGGGGGATGCTGCTGCTGCCTGCCGTGAGCTGAGGCTCCTGGACAGCTTCCAGGTCCGTGCCTGTGCCAGCTGCAGCAGGCAGGGGTGAACTGAGGGCACCACAGGCTTGGAGCTGGTGGGTCACTGTGATGGCCAGCATGGCTTTCATCTCCTTCTGCAGCATCACACAGCTCTGCCTGCTCTGGGTTGGCCTGAGGGTGTTGTGTGCACTCAGAGGATCTCTGGAATGTCCTGCTCAGCTCCCACCTGTCCTTCATTTCCACCCCTCAGCTGTGGAACGTGGCACTTGCAGTTGGTTCTTGCCGTGCTCCCAGTCATGGTGCAGCCGTGGAGGTGCTGGGTGAAAACTGGGGATGTGGAGGAACGAGGAGGTGCTGCCCTAAGGACCAGAGTTCATACTTGAATTCCTAGTGGGAGATGGCTAAACATCCGTGCAATTTGTTGGGACAACCCTAAACCCAAAAGGGCAACAGAAGAGCTGGGGAGGGGTTCTGATGAGGAGCAGCTGAGGGAGCTGGGAAAGGGGCTGAGCCTGGAGAAAAGGAGGCTCAGGGGGGACCTTGTGGCTCTGCACAACTCCCTGCCAGGAGGGGACAGCCGGGGGGGTCAGGCTGTGCTGCCAGGGCACAGGGACAGGACAAGGGGAAACAGCCTCAAGCTGCTCCAGGAGAAGCTTAGATGGGATATTAGGAAACTTTTTTGTGGAAACGGTTGTAGAACATTGGAATGGGCTGCTCAGGGAGGTGGTGAAATCACCATCCCTGGAAAATCAAAAAACCCATTTAAAAAAACATGTGGATATGGCCCTTGAGGACATGGTTAGTGGTGAACACAGTGGTGGTGCTGGGTTGATGGTTGGACTTGATGATTTTAGAGGTCTTTTCCAGCCTTAACACCTCTATAAGTCTATGATTATAAATGTTTCTTGTCTGGTGCATTTTCTATCGAATGTGCAGTGGTTCTGCTGCCAACAAACATCAGTGATGTCTGGGAGAGGCCCCACAGACCTCATGCTTTTAACTGTCAGATGAGAAGATGCTCCCTGATAAGATCTCCTTGAGCAGTCACACATAATTTATGTGGGCAAGCACAGCTACTCCCTTCCAGGGCCAATTACTTCAGCTGAGGTCACTTTTATGGATGCTGTGAATTGAGCAATGGTGGCTCTCAGAGCAGAGGACACTGATGGTTCCTGATTTCCAGCAAGACTCCTTTATTCAGGAGGATGACTCAGGAAAAGCCTCCTGCCTCTGGCTGCAACCTGCTTTCACACAGCAGGGCAGCATCTTGTCCCACCAGGGTGGTTGATGGAAAGCTTCTTCCCTTTGGAAACTAAGCCAAGAGACCCTTTACAGGCAGCTCAGTCCAGCCTGATCCTAAAGACAGCCAAGATCTTGGTGTCTCCCTGTTTGCCAGCCTCATGGAAGGGTTTGGTAGGAGGGGAGACCAAAAGCAGAGTTAGGATTTGGTTTCTTGCTCCGCTGTGGCCTCAGTCCAAGGTTTGGAGAGACGTGTTTGTTTTTTTTTTTTCATTTCCTGGATGAGGTAAGGCAGGGTGGGCTGAGCACTGAGCTCATCCAGACAGGGCCAAACAGCAGATTTCCAAGGAGTGGGGACAGCATGGCAGTGTCATCTCTGACCATCTGTCTGGCAGGGGATGCATAGCCCTTCTTTGGAGATGCTGCTGGGATGTTTATTGCCTTGTCTGGATCCCTGTGTGGGACTGAATTATAAGTCAGATGTTCCTCTCCCAAATCTCATTTCCTTGCCCCAGACTATTCCAAGATACCTCACCAGTGCCCTAAATTGTCCCTGCTTTAGGGCCAACATCCAGGTGTTGATGTTGTGCTGATGATTGGATTATCTACTTAAATATGTATGATTTGCAGTGACAGGGTTAAAAACCCTGAGAATCAAATCAGTAGGACAGCCCTGCATCTGATCCATCCACTGCTGCTCTCTGCCTACCAACCATCTTGCAGGACATGCTCTTCCTAGGCAAAATCTCTCCAGGATTTGCTCTCGGGCCATTAATGATCAGTTTTCCTGGTGTCTTCACTCCCTTCCACCACACTTCAGCTCTGGCTTCCCAAACCATTCCTAACTGGTGGATGATGAGGTGGGAAGTTGGTCTTTCCCACTAAAGAGCCCATTGCCAGCTAAGCAAACTCCCAGCCCAGCCATCCAGTTGCTCAGGGTTGGGAAGAGTTTTCTGGGGAGTTTATGAACAGAGTAGAAAAATTTGAGGGATTTGGTACCATCTGGAGCTCCCAGCAGGTGGGAGAGCTGTGACAGTGTTGCTGAATTGCAAAAATGCCCTCAGTGGTGCTTTCCCAAGCGCCCAAAGGTGCCAGCGTGCAAAATAACAGCTCTGAGATGCTCACACAGCGCAGATTTATGGCACAGCAACCTGTACTTAGAGCAGAACAATCTCCTTACATCAGCCATGTAGGAATGTGCCAGATCCTGCATCTTCCCGAGGCACGGACGTTTATCGTGGCTCATCTCCTGCAGGACACAGCCTGAACTCCTGGGGATGGGACTAAATTACTCCATGGTCATGGTGTCTTGCTTTTTTGTGAGCTCAAAATGTTCACATTTCTGACAAGCCCCTGCAAAACAAAAAACAAAAACACAGAAAGCAACAAAAGGGAACAAACCACAGAAACCAAGTCTGGAGCTCTTTTTATTTTAATTCTCTGAGTCACGGGATCTATAGCATTCACTCACCTTTTCAGGGGCAGGTCTAGAGATGTTTGGGGTTTTTTATAGAAGCGCAGACTGGTTTGTGTTGGAAAGGACCTTAAAGCCATCCATTGCCTCCCTCTGCCATGGGCAGGGACACCTTCCACTATCCCAGGGTGCTCCAAGCCCATCCAGCCTGGCCTTGGACACTGCCAGGGATCCAGGGGCAGCCACAGCTTCTCTGGGCACAACTCCCCATCCTCATAGGGAAGGATTTCTTCTGTATAACCAACCTAAATTTCCCCTCTTTCAGTCTGAACTCATTCCCTTTGCCCTATCATTCCGATGAACAGTCCATTTCCAGCTTCCCCACAGGCTCCCTAAGGTACTGGAAAGTTTTGTGAGGTCTCCATACAACCTTCTCTTCCCTCTCTGTCTGCATCTGTATCCAGGATATATTTATATCCTTGTTCCCTCCGTGTTCTTTCCCTTGTGTGCCTCAGTTGGGAACATCATCCTCCCAATTAACAAGGTTTTGTGGATGTTTCATGTGGAACATTTCTTGTGGAGGTGCTGTTGCTGGAGCTGCAGGGCACAGCCAGGCTGTTTCACCTGCAGCCCTGCAGAGACTCTGGGGTCAGCAACATTAGGAAGCACCAGAATTAGGAAGCCCCAGAATTCAGGCCTCTGGCTCAGCATTGTGCTGGTGCCTTTTTTGCATGGGAATGCACATGGATTGTTTCCTCTGCCTCCCATCCCATCTCGTGCCCAGCTCGGTGCTGCTCCTGCCCCAGCTGCAGCTCTCGGGTTACACAGCCAGTAAATTAGCACCTGAAGTGGCTCCTGTTTTGCAAGCCTGATTAAAATAATGGGTGAGTCTGGCTGTGTTTGAAACTGTCGAGAAGGCAGGGAGGTTGTCTGTGCCCCGACTCTGTGTCCTGCCTGCCCGCAGGGGGATCAGGCAGCTGGCAGTGCTCCTGCAGCCAAGCCAGTCACCTTCTCCCTGCTGGCATGAGGGCATCACCACCAGAAACACCCTGGGCAGAGGCAGAAAGCCTCCAAAAAATGAGTCTGTGCTGCTGAGACAGAAGTCCAACTCACACCAAAGCACCAGAGTTCATCGTGCTGGCTCGTTAATGAGTTTGCATTTCTCTCCCATCTGTTTGTCCCAGCAGAGATTTCCTTTTGCAACGAGGACAGCAAAAGGTGACAGAAGTGCTTTGTTCTGCTCTGTTTTCTCAGGGATCCACCAACGTGGTTTACCAAGCCCACCATGTCAGCAGGAGTAAGAGAGGACAGGTTGTCGGCACCAGGGGAGGATTCCGAGGCTGCACGGTTTGGCTCACAGGTATTTCTGTCTGGGTGTGAAAGCGTGGCCTCACCTGTGAAACTCCATGGGCATGGCTGGCAGGTGGGGATTTGGGATCTGCAGGAAACGTCAGCGCTCCCTGCGAGCTGGGAATTGCAAAACATCCCCACGTGGGAAAGGCAGGCACGCGGTGCTGGCGCAGCAAGATGTTGTCCCTGGCAGCTGCTGCCCATAACTAATGTTTTTATGGATTTCCCAGCTGCTATCAGGCTCCTTTGAACATGTCAGAGGCCCTCGGGGCGGCACTTGTTGTTCCCAAGAGTGCAGCTGAGGAAGCCTTGGCTCAAATCCAGCCAGTCTCTGGCAGTGGAACGTACCCAGGGTTGTCCAAAACGCGGATGTTTTCATTCAGGAGTGGTGGGAAGTTTATTGGGACATGCAGGTCTGCTGTGTTTGAGGCAGCACGAGGCAGCCACCTTGTCTGGAGAATAAACACTCCCAGCCACAGAGTCATGCTGGAAGCAATCCCTTGCATTTGTTTTGTTGCCCTTTTCTTCTTGCAGTATAAACTCATTGTTTGGGGATTAAGGGGTGCCAGAAATGACAGTTGCATTTTCATTTTTAATATTTAGACAAGTCTGTCTTTTGCCAGTTGTCCAGTTGTTCCTTTACCTGTTAAACATTGGTATTTTCTTTAGCTGCTGTAGGATGTTGAAGGATGGAAGGAAGGATGGTTGTTGCTTGGAAGGATTTGTAAAGCCATTCTGATTTGCCTTCCTGACATCTTAGGTTGTAGATTCTAGTTTAAAGCACATTTCTGTTCTGTTCTCCTCCTTAATTTTCAAGTGCACAATCTGCTTTTATATAGTTTCTGAAGCCAAAAGCCCTAGCCAAGGCAATTTCCTTCCTTTTTTTGAGTATTACTCAAAAATCTTGTGTCTGAAAGGTTTGAACTCTCCTGGCTGATGATTATTCTTTGAAATACACACCTAGAGAAGGAGGTGATGAGGGGCCTTTGCTGCTGGAGCCTGTCCACTCCACGTGGTTGCAGCAAGAGCCTCTCCTTGGGTTCAGAATGGGAGAGCAGTTGGCTCTTGACACGGGGAGCAGGGGGAGGAAGAGGAAGATGCGGAAAGAACTAGAGGAAGCAGCATCCTTTCAAACCTGCCCTGCTTCCTGGAACCCACGTGTCCCGGCACGGCCCGGCCAGAGGCACTGCTGGGTTGGACCCCTCCAGGGTCTGGGCTGTAGCTGCTTTTCTCACAGCATTAATCCCACCCCTTCAATAACCAGGGTGGAATAGGGCTCTGGGAAGGATGAATCCAACTTCCTTTAGGAAGGGGTCAGGTGGGGAACTTCAGAGAGAAGGGATTTGGCTGCCACTGTCACAGTTGCACTCTCGTTTTCACTCTCTTGACCTCAAACCTGACCCCTCACTTTGCTGCCTCCCCCAGGCCTTTCTGGAGCTGGCAAGACAACCATTGGCTTTGCTCTGGAAGAGTACCTGGTGGCTCATGGCATCCCGTGCTACTCCCTGGATGGTGACAACGTCCGGCACGGCTTGAACAAGAACCTGGGCTTCTCTGCGCAGGACCGCGAGGAGAACATCCGGCGCATCGCCGAGGTGGCGCGGCTCTTCGCCGACGCGGGGCTCGTCTGCATCACCAGCTTCATCTCCCCCTTCACCAAGGTGAGTTCTGGAAGATCCCAGAGATCCTGCTCTCTTCTCAGCTTCGCCTCAGGGGATGAAGGTGATTTATGGAGAGGGTTTCCTAAATCCACCATCGGATCCTTTGTGGAACGCCGCTGACACACAACCGCGTGCAATCAGCGTATGGAGGGCAGTGGCCTCACTGGATAAATTCAGTGTTGCAAATTGATGGAAAGCTGAGAGGATTTTAAGATCTCCCTGCTATTAACTCCTCAGAGGCAGAAAAGAGTCACAGAAGCAGCAGCCTGTCCTAGAGCTGTCACTGCTCTTTTGGAAGAAGATTTGACTGCGATTTTCACTTCCGTAGCTGCTGTTATCAGGCCGATGCAAGCAGTTCCTTTTTGTGTAGAATCAAGGAATCACTGAGGTTGGAAAAGACCTCTAAGATCATCAGGTCTGACTGTTTCGACACAGGGCAGATAATTATTCACAATCTAAAGTTCTGCTTCCTGCCTAACAAAAGAATCTTGAGGTTTTGCATGGGAAAAGATGAAAACAGATTGAAGCTGTACATTTTTACAAATTTTTTTTAAAGTATCTTTGAAAAAAAGGAGAGAAGTGAGATGAAAACCCCTTATTAGAACTAGTGTATGTTTAATAAATCTGTAAGAGAAATTAATTTACTTGTGTCAAAAACTAGGGAGGTTTTTTTGCTGCAATTCAGATTTTTCCCATCTTTCTTCAAACAGGATCGCCAAAATGCACGGAAAATTCATGAGGCAGCTGGACTTCCTTTCTTTGAAATCTTTGTAGATGCTCCTCTAAATATTTGTGAAAGCAGAGATGTGAAGGGCCTGTACAAAAAGGCAAGAGCTGGAGAGATCAAAGGTATGGAGGAGTGAGATCTTATTTTGCCTTTTGCTTTCCAAAGCTTTGGGTGCTGTGTCCTGGCAGTGCCACACATAGGAGTGGGTGTCTAAAGGCCCTTTGTAGGGCACAAGAGGATCCTGTTCCCCTTGTCTTGCTGTCACAAGTGTCACTCGTTGTACCCAGCATGGCTGAATGCCCCCTGGTTGTTTGCATGGTGTTCTTGGCTCTAAGGCACTGACTATTCTATTAAATAAATTCAATTCGGGGGTTAATTGTCCGTAGGATTCACGGGGATTGACTCAGAGTATGAGAAACCCGAAGCTCCTGAGCTGGTGCTGAAAACAAACGTTGCATCGGTGTCTGAGTGCATCCAGCAGGTCGTGGAGCTCCTCCAAGCACAGGTGGGTCACTTCCATGTCACCATCATTGGCAGCTTTGCAACCCTGCTTTGGGACATTGCCTCTTTGGTGTGCCTGTAAAAACCAGCATGTTATAAGTGCTGCCTGTTCTCTTTCAGAACATCGTGCCCCAAGGCTCAATCAAGGATGTTCTGGAGCTGTTTGTGCCTGAGGACAAACTCAGCAGTGTCCGGGCTGAGGCAGAGAAGCTGCCAGCAGTGGAGATCACTAAGGTATTGTCACACACAGCTTCTGACACTGTTCAGCTGCTCCAAGAGTGGAAGCTTCCAGGGGGACATTACCAGAGGGGCTGGTGTTCCTCTCATGGCCCTAAACTTTTGTGGCTGTGGTTTATGACGAGCTGAGGTAGGATCTTGATCCTCAGCCCTTTTCTACCATGCCTCCACCCTGTGCTGCAGGGTGTCAGTCTCCTCGGCTGTGTTCATACAGCCCCACAAGTTCAAACTGCCAGAGGGCAGGGTTAGAGATGGGATACTGGGGGGGCCTTGGCACAGCATGCCCAGAGAAGCTGTAGCTATCCCTGGCAGTGCCCAAAGCCAGGTTGGATGGGGCTTGGAGCAGCCTGGAATAGTGGCAGGTGTCCCGGCCGTGGCAGGGGTGGAATGAGATGAGCTTTAAGGTCTCTTCCAACCCAAACCACTCTGTGATTCTAAGTTGTGCTGTGAAAGTGTGTGAGTCTGGCTTGAAAAGCCCCGAGTTACATCCCCCCTGTATTTGAAGCAAAACAAACTGGAAATGCTGTTTCAGCAGAAGGAAAGGAAAAGCAACCCCTGAACGTGACATGGTGATAGGAATGTGACAGGAGTGTGACCCCTTTGGGTTTGTTTTGCAGCTGGATCTGCAGTGGGTGCAGGTGCTGAGCGAAGGCTGGGCCACTCCTCTGACAGGATTCATGCGGGAGGCAGAGTACCTGCAAGTGCTGCACTTTGGCACCCTGCTCAACGGTATGGATCCCCTGTGTCCTCCTGTCCTGCCTTGTGCCACACCCCAGGGCTCCTGAGGGTGGCCAAGGTCACCCTGCTGTGGCCACAGCCCTGGCTCCCAGCTCTGACATCCTGCACAGTGCTGCTCAAACCTTCTGGGAGTTGCTGTGTGCCTCTTGTCGTACTTGGCTGTAGCAGGGTAAATAGAGACGCAAACCCGGAGCCAGGGAAGCAGAGAGGCTGCCAGGCTGAGCTGGAGGTGGGAGCAGAAGGCAGCTGCTTCTGGGAAACAGGAGCAGAGCCTGGTTTTGCCCCCCACCCTATTTCTCTGCTTCTCCAACATGGTAGCTTGAAGTCGATCTGATTCATCTATGCATTAGCAGCCTGTTAGAGGTGCTTCATCCCTGGAAGAGGCAAAGAGGCCTCAGGTGATGATCGCCCACAGCTGAGACTGAGGCACAGCTGTTTCCACCCTGTTTCTCAGCTGTGGATGCTGTTGCTGTGACTTCACCTGCACATGGGGTGCTCACATTGGAGTTTGTAGACCTGGCAGTGATCTCTGCCTTCAAGGATCTGGGAGAGCAAGTCCCTTTGAGCTTTGCATGCCTTCTGGGTGATCCTGTGGCCCCCCAGGGCAGTGACCTGCTGCTGTTGCTCAAATTTGGGCACCATGCAGCAGAGGCAGAGCTCAAGACTGCTCACTTTGCACTGAGTGTCTGTGTGGGGGCTCCAGACACTCCATAGCCTTTCACCTCCCGCCCAGTGTGCAAACAGCCTTCAAAAGCACATGTCCCTGTTATCAGAGCCTCCTCTGTGGTCTTTGAGCTGCCTGTTGTGCCTGGAGAGGTCGCAGAATGCCCTGGGATGGCCACGTTGCTCCAGAGCCCCGTACTTTGTGCCGGAGGCTCATCCCAGAGCGTGTCTGGTTTTGGGGTGCCCCCTCAAACCTGCCGACATCCCAGAGCACATCTGCTCTGAGCTCTGTGGGCAGATGTCCAGGGTTTGCAGAGCTCTGTGGGGAGCAGGGACAAAGGCCAGGAGAGCAGCTCTGCAGGGGGATGAGCTCTCTGTGTAGCAGAGGGCAGCAGCATCAGTCCCTGGTGCACCCTGTCTGCACGGGGGTCTCCAAACCCAGCATGGGTGTGCTCAGGCCCTCAAGGTGACATCTGAGTGGGAAAGAGAGCACCAGGTCCTCCTGGACAAGCTTTGGGGGGTGGTGGAGGGTTCCATCCCATGGTGCTGAGGCTGGGGCTCTTCCCAGAGCCATGGGTGCAGCCCTTGTGCCCTGGGCTGGCTGATAGTTGGGGCAGCTCCCATGATTTTTTGGGGGCACTTGTTCAAACCAGTGTTCTGTAGGAAATCCCTCCTGGGTGCCCCAGCAGGTGGGTGATGTGCTTTGTGTAGGGCCACCAGGAAGGGGGGTGGATCTGCAGCAATGCACCAGCAACCTGTGACTGTCAGGAGGGGTGACAGTGACAGTGGAGGTGTTGGACCACACTCAGTGGAAGACCATGGCCACACCAGCAGGACCTTTTAAATGCTTTGAGTCTTCAAATGGTTTTTGTAGTTAATGCTGCTGAGCGTTAATTATCTTCATTATGTTTGTGTTCTCCCAGGAAAGAGGCGCTTGGTAGCTGGTATGTATGGAGCTGTTCTCAGGCTCTGCACAAATCACCTCAATTGAGATTCTTTTTGGCTATAATTTTTTGAGATTTACCAAAAATAATTTTAAAAAAATTTGGAATGATTATGAAATTATTACAGCTGTGGCCCATTTATGATCCAGGCAGTTCTGACGTGGCCTGACACACCCCATGTCCTAGGGACCAGTCTGCACAAAGATCCCCGTTGTGTAATTCTGTAATTATCTTCACTGGAGTGATCTTTTGTTACCTCTCCATCCTGCATTTGGAAATGGAGCCCGAAGATCCTCTCCTTCAGCAGCATTTCACCCATAATGCAGCTTTTTTTCCCTGTGCTGCCTTCATTGACCAATCATTATTAATATGATTTAAATGTATGAAGTTGGTATTGATTGGATCCCATGTGAATATAATTAAGATTATTCATGAAAATTGCTGCCTGGCAGATGAATGATACCCAGTTGTGAATTTAAAATAAATGCAAATATTTTAATAAAATTAAAGTAAAAATCATAGTCAAAATCCTCAAATTAAGACTCTCAAGGGTCCAAACTGATTTCAGTCAGATCAGAACAAATTGAATCAGTGATTTGTGACTGGAAACCCATCGAAGAGACTGATTCTCCTGTACTAACACTGGAATATCCAAGGAGAAATGGGAGGACCTCAGTGGAACACTGGGAAATTGGGAGAGTTGGGTTAAAACCAACACAATTTCAAGCTATTTAGGGACAACACTGACATTAGAAACTATGTGTGCACTCACAGACTCACACAGAAAACAGATTAAACCTGGGCAGAGCAGAGATGTAAAGGAGGAGGAGTAGCAGTATAGAGATAGCCAGGAAAAAAACCCAAAAAAGAAATAAAACCCAAATTAAAACTGAGTGTGGTGGAAGAGACAGCCCAGGAGGTGTGCAGGGAATGGGGCTCTCCCGGGAACACCACACTGGAGCCTTCTCCTCAGAGGTGGTCCTCCTGGAGGAGAAGGCATTTTCCAAGTACACTGAAATTTTTCGACTATCCACGGTGGCGTTTTGCAAGCACATTTGAGTTGTTCACCTTCACAAGCAGCTAAAGAAGAAGAACCAGGGAAAGGGAGCGTGCAGGAGCTAATGAGATGCTCCAGGTGTCTTGGGGACGTCTCTGGCCTTTAGATAAGGAGAACCAGGGAAAGGGAGCATGCAGGAGCTAATGAGATGCTCCAGGTGTCTTGGAGACATCCCTGGCCCTTGGATAAGGAGCTTTGCTATCCCACTAACATCACTATTCATTAGCAGCACAGAGAAAACCGCTGCAATGACTGTTTTCCCACGAAATCCTCTGTTTACTGCCCTCCCGGGGCTGCTTAAAATTCTTGTCCCCGCAGGAGGGTGTTAAACCCCTCCTCCTCGAGGGCTGTGACCCTGAGCATCCCCGCGGTGCTGCCGCTGTCCCCGCAGTTCGAGCAGCTGCCGGAGGGCGCTGAACTCCTCTCCCGTGTCTCTCCGCAGACGGAGTGGTGAACCTGAGCATCCCGATCGTGCTGCCGGTGTCGGCGGAGGACAAGCAGCGGCTGGAGGGCAGCGCGGCGCTGGCTCTCAGCTTCCAGGGCCGCCGGGTCGCGGTGCTGCGCCGCCCGGAGTTCTTCGCGCACAGGAAAGAGGAGCGCTGCGCCCGAGTCTGGGGCACCACCTGCCCCCGCCACCCGCACATCCAGGTGCGTCTGGCCCTCCCTGCCGTGGGAAGCCCGGCCTGGGGGTGAAACCTGGCCAAAGGGCTGGAGAAGTGAGCTTTGCCAAGGTTTTGAGGTCCTGTCTGCGCTTCCAGCCCAGCTCCTTGCTGGGAGGCAGCCCATCCCGAGCAGGCAGGACTGGAAATTTTTTGGCTCTCCCCTACGGGCAGCCAACGTGATTGTTATGGTTTTACAGCTCCTCTCTTCCCACTTAGTCTGTGGCAGTCATCCCTCAGGTAGGGAGAGCTCTGGGCTCCACACAGTGACTTGAGCTTTCAAAGGGTGCAGCTGTGGTAGCTCTTTCTTGTTGTGTTTTATCTTCTTTTTCTGCCAGAGTCTGGATTGAATGCTCGAGATGGTATTTCTTGTTCAGACTCAGATGTTTATTAATTCTTATCTATGTTACAGTCTCACAAACCGTGAGTTCTACAGCACTTCTGGCAAAGTAGAGATGGCCCCTATCTCTTTCTCTACAAGGCCTTTTAAGGATAAACTGTCCAGTTAAGAAATGACACCTAAATTATTTTTACTTTTAATCCAATAACCAACCACCTGTGGCCCACAATGCAGACTTTTCTACCCAATTACAAAACACCACCCAGACCCATGAAGAAGAAGGTGAAAAAGAAGGACTGGCCTATGCCCTAAAACCTCCTTCTTGCTTTATATCTATATTACTATATTCTAGAACCTTTAACTCTGAGTTTTGCACCCCGTGATATCACACACTTCCATTCAAACTGCACACCCACAATCCCAGTGCTGTCACTCAATTTTGGAAGCCTTCTCCAAGGCCTCAGGACAATGCAGTGTTCTCTTGGGGGTCAGTGTCTGTCAGCACAGAAAGTCTAAAATTCTCAGTGACCAGGGTTCCAACACTTGCCCCTCCCTTAAAATGTCTCATTTAATTCATTAGCAGCAGACTTGTGCCTTGCAACAGGCTCATTCCTCATGCCTATTCCCAGGAGGAAAGAGCAAAGAGGGAGGTGCAGGAAGGTCTTGTGCCTTCCTGTAGACTGCTGGTTGCCAGAGGAGCCCAGCACCCAGCTGGGGGGGACTGGGTGGCTGCTGCCCCACTTGCTGAGGTTTTGCTGCCCGTGACACTCAGTTCACGTGGTCACTGCAATGAACTTTTCCACCTGAGAGAAGGGAAGGTCATCCTACAGTGGGGTTGAGCCTCACACTTTTCAAAGGAGATTGGGAGAGGGAAAAGGAGGAGAGTGCTGTCCCCTTTGCCCTGAAGGTGTGTGTAATTCCCAGATGGTGATGGAGAGTGGAGACTGGCTGGTTGGTGGAGACCTGCAGGTCCTGGAGAGGATCAAATGGAACGATGGGCTGGACCAGTACCGCCTGACCCCGCTGGCCCTCAAGCAGAAGTTCAGGGAAATGAATGCTGGTGAGTGCCCTGGGTTACAGCAGTGTCAGGGATCTTCCTGCCCCACCAAGCCTTGGGGTGATCTGTGACTTGCTCTCAAGCTCACAGCACTTCCAGGTGGCTTCTGGATGCTCCCAAAATGGGGCTGTTTGGGGAGTGGGCAGTAAAGGGGACTCAGGGGGACTCAGTAAAGGGGACACATCTCCTTGGTTAGGGCAGTGCTTGTGATGAGCTGCTCTGAGGGCTGGGAAGTGCTGAGCATCCTGCTCACCTTCCCCCTGGCAGGTGAGATCCTCTCTGCACTGACATTCAAGATCAGGTGTCTCCTCCCAGCTCTCTGTGCCATAGAATCCCAGAATGGTTTGGGTTGGAAGGGCCTTAAAGCCCATCCTATTCCACCCCCTGCCATGGGCAGGGGACGGGGGACACCTTCCACGTTCCCAGATTGCTCCAAGCCCCATCCAATGTGGTCCCAGCAGGCTGGCAAGGGTCAGACACCCACCCTCGCATTGGGGAAAGAGCACTGGCCCTCCTGAAGGTGCCACTGAACTTGGGGAGGGAACAGATCACTTAATGGATCACAGGTGTCCGGTGCTGTGCACAGACAGGAGAGCTGATAGGGCTGAAATCAGCCCCAAAGGAAGGGAGTGCAGTGAAAATAACCTTGGCAGGGCGATGTGTGTGTGTGAAACACTCAGCTGAGGTGTTCAGGGCCTTGCTCATGTGGAGATGGGACACACAGGTCTGTCACTGCTGGGACAGGGCACACACAGGTCTGTCACTGCATGGACAGGGCACACAAGTCTGTCACTGCTGGGACAGGGCACACACGGGTCTGTCACAGCTGGGACAGGGCACACAGGTCTGTCACAGCTGTGTGGAAGCTCAGAGTGTGGCGATGAGCCCCGTGACCCCCTGCCCTTTCCCTTGCAGACGCCGTCTTTGCGTTCCAGCTGCGCAACCCCGTGCACAACGGGCACGCCCTGCTGATGCAGGACACGCGGCGCCAGCTCCTGGAGAGGGGCTACAAGAACCCCGTGCTCCTGCTGCACCCCCTGGGGGGCTGGACCAAGGATGATGATGTCCCCCTGGAGTGGCGCATGAAGCAGCACGCGGCCGTGCTGGAGGAGCAAGTGCTGGACCCCAAGTCCACCATCGTGGCCATCTTCCCCTCTCCCATGCTCTACGCCGGCCCCACGGAGGTAACTCAGCCCTTGGCTGCTCAGGAAGCCTGTCCGTGGGGGTTGTGCTCTCAGCCTGCCTGTACAGCTCTGGAAAACCCCAGGAAGGGGGCTGGAGCTGTGTCCTGACTCTTGGCTCCCTGCATGGTTTGCCTGCACTTGCTGCTGCAGAATCTCCCCACAGAGCTTGGCTCCATCGGCTTCCATCCTCTCCTGGGCTGTGGAGGGCTGGGGAGAAGGGCCAGAAGCAGGCTGCACCTTTTTCTGGCAGACAGGGACCTTCATTTGTTTGCCCCCAGGGGTTTCCCTTCTGTCCCCAAATCAGTGGGATGAAAGGGCAGATGCTGAACCTTCCCTTTCATATGCTGGGGGGCACCACTTGGGCACATTGAAAATTCAAATTGATCTCCGTTTGCCACCAGATGAGACCCAGCCCTGTGGGTTTATTTTCTTCTTTCTGTTAGAGCTGGGATTAAATGCTCAAGAGATGCAGTTCATGTTCAGGCTCAGGGATTTATTAATTCTTATCTATCTTACAGTCTCACAAGCTGTGAGTTCTGGCTAACAAAGTGAAGAATGGCTCTGTCTCTAACTCTTTCCAAGGTCTTTTAAGCACAAACTGTCCAATTATGACACCTAGATTATTTTTACTTTTAACCCAATAACCAACCACCCGCGGCCCACAATGCAGACTTTTCTACCCAATTACAAAACACCACCCAGACCCGTGAAGAAGGAGGTGAAAAAGGACTGGCCTATGCCCTAAATCCTCCATCTTGCTTTATGTATATTACTATATTCTAAAACCTTACACCCTAAGTTTTCCACCATGGGTGTCTATTCAAACTCCACACCCACAATCCCAGTGCTACCACTCAGTTTTGGAAGCTTTCTCCAAGGCCTCAGGTCAATGCAGTGTTCTCTTGGGGGTCAGTGCCTGTCAGCACAGAAAGCCTGAAATTCTCAGTGCCCAGAGTTCCAACATTGCCCAATTCCCACGGGATGCCCAGGCCTGAGCCCCTGTGTCCCTCCCTGCAGGTGCAGTGGCACTGCCGGGCCCGGATGGTGGCGGGGGCCAATTTCTACATCGTGGGGCGGGACCCGGCGGGAATGCCGCACCCCGACACCAAGCAGGACCTGTACGAGCCCACACACGGCGGGAAGGTGCTGGCCATGGCCCCCGGCCTCACCTCCGTGGAGATCATCCCCTTCCGAGTGGCTGCCTACAACAAGCTCAAAAGAGCCATGGATTTCTACGACCCCAAAAGGTAACACAGCAGCGGTGAACGTGGGGATTGTGGGCACCCCGGGCTGGCAGCTTTCCCAGGGACAGGGAAAAGCCATGTACCTCCCAAGGAGAGGAATGGGGGGAGGACCTGGGAAAGCCACCCGTGCTTTCCTCCAAGAGCTGTTCCCAGGTGCCACACGGAACTAAAGATGCCACCAGGGAGGAAAAGCAGTGCAGGCTAGGGGCTGAGAGGCAGCAGAAATGCAGCCTCCTACAGCTGGGAAGTGTGTTATGGATACTCCAGCTCCTCTGGGATGAGGAACCCTGGGGGGTGGCTCAGGCCAGCTGTGCTGATGTCACCTGTCTCTGTTTTGCACAGGCATGACGATTTTGACTTCATCTCAGGAACACGCATGAGGAAGCTGGCTCGGGAAGGGGAAAACCCCCCGGACGGCTTCATGGCCCCCAAAGCCTGGAAAGTCCTCACCACATACTACCAGTCACTGGAAAAAAACAATTAACTTCTCCTCCTCCCTAAAAATACCTGTATTAAGAGTGAGCAATGATCCATTGATTCCCTGTGACACAGATCACTTGGCATGACCCTGGGATTTTCCTACCTGGGTCAGAGTGGTTTTTTTACCAATCAGAAATACTTTGAGCCTGATCCTTCTCTCCCTAAAGCTGCTGGGAGTGCCCCCATGGAGCTGGAAGGGATGGGGAGCAGCCCTTCATTCCCAGCTGGTGCCAGGATGTACCACTGGGATCACTGTGGCACTGCCAGGGCCACACAGCAGCTCCCAGTGCAGAGTGGGGCCTCAGAGCAGGATAAATCTTGCAGAGATAGAAGCAGAGATAAATCCTGCCTGTGCCTTGCCTGGAGCAGAAATGAACAAGTGCCTTTCCATGTTGTGCCTTAGACAGTTTTTGCTAATTAACAGCAGAATCTTTTTAATGCCCTTTTTTAGAAAAGGACTTTTTAACATCAGCTGTGGCTGCTGCCAGCTCCTTGTGGCTGAGCCAATTCCCCACTGCCTCCCTGCTTCCTTCCTCCCTCCTGCTTGACCTCTTTGGTCAAACAAATCCTGGGCTGAGCGTTTCTGTTGCTCCAAGTTCAGCTGGCTGTGAGATTGTGCCATGGTCACCCCTGCACTCACAGCCCAGGGGGGGAACCTGTCCTGGGAGGCCTCATAAAGCCCTGAGATCCCCGAGAAAGCTCTGGACAGCAAGGAAAAGCCAGGAGCACTGTCACTGCCTTCAGGTGTCCTCCCACATGGCAGGATGGGATCCCCCTCCCCTCTGCCCACACTCCTCCCATCCCAGAGGCAAATCCAAGGCAAAACAGCGCGAGGTGGCTCTGGAGAACCAGCTGAGAGCAGGGTGAAGCTCCTGCCCTCATCTACACCTGTGTGGGTACAGGTGACCTGATTTATTCCACGTCTGTGGGCTGGGAACAGCCAGAGGATGGCAGGACAGCCCTTGGGCCCCCCAGCCCTGTGGGGTGCTGGTGCTGAGCCCAGAGCCGGTGTCTGGTGCTGCTCCCAGCTCTGGCTGTGGAAAGTTTCCCCGGACTTTATCTCCCTCCCCACCCTCAGCCTGCCATGGACTTTGCCTGTGCCGTGCCTGAGGCTTTTCTGCTGACTCGAGGGGATGGGGCAGCTCCCCTCCACAACAGTGGAGCTTCCCTGGGCGCTCCCGGGAGCCCAGGGCCACCTTCCAGGGACAGGGCTGCTCCTGCCTTGCCTCTCCAGCTGCGAGGTGTCAGCAGAGGAGAACCAAGCACTTGCTAATGCCAGCAACGGCCTCACCCCATGATTTTTGAACCTGGCCTTCTTTGGCAGCTGCCCCAGGACCCGTGGGGATGTGTTCCCAGTGAAGGGGAACCAGCGTTCCTCTCTTGTTCTCCAGTTTTAATTCCAGATGGATCCACGCTCAGCAAACCCAACCCGCTCCTGCTTGTGGCATGGGGTACTGGGAGCTACGGGCTCTGCTGTGGCCAGGGCACAGTGTCCAAGCCTTCATCTGGGACTGGAAAATATCCTGGCAAAAGGGCTTTTGGGGTGGTTTTTTAAGTAGTTTTTTTAAAGTATTTGGAGCACATCTGTGTTTCACCCCAAGGCAAATGCTGCTGCCTCCGTGGGAGCTGACAATGCACCAGCCTCATGCAGCCAGGCCCTCTGGCAGGAAGCAACGTTCCCATTTAGGATTTTTAAGGGGTGAAACAGCACTGTTGCTGCTCATCATAAAATAATCCAGTGTTGAAACCTGCCCCCCTCAGTAAGTCCAGGTGGTCACAGCAAAACACAGCTGTTGTATTATGATTTTAAACAAGCATAGTGTCCTGATTACCCCTGATTAAAACACAGGGACTGGGGGGTTTGTAGTCTATTTATTAAAGAGACTGGAATTTGTACCTCAACTGATGCATCTCATGATTTAATATATTCTGAACTCGATACTCTATGAAACACTCGCTTTTAGTACAAATAAATATTTATATGTGTAAGTAGCTCTCACCTGCTGATTTTTGGGTGGAACTTCGCTGGAGGCTGGCTCAGCCTCGGCAATGCTGTGCATGAGCCCCCTGGAGCTCTGGGAAAGGTACCAGGCTCTTCCCCTCTCTTCAGAGAGGCAGGATCGGATGCTGAGGGTTGGACCAAGCCTCTGGAGCCATGGAATTAAAGCAGCCACATTCCAAACTACATTGCTTTCCTCAGCCTTTCGAGGAAGCTGCCAGAGGATTTGTCCTTTGACGAGGACTCCCACAGCAGCAGCAAGAGTAGACAAGTACAGGAGAGTTCCTGGAGAAGTGGGAATTGCACTCCAGCTGCAGTAGCTGCCCCCAGGAGCAAGCAGAAATGACTCCTTGTGCCTCTTCACTCAGCCCCTGGTGAGTTATGGGCAGCAGGGAAAGGCAGCTCCGGGCAGCAGTGCCCAAGGCCGGGGTTTGGGGACACAGGCAGGAGATCAGAGCTCTGACAGCGACCAGGGGCTGTCCCCGGGTCTGTTCCTGTTCCCGCGCCATTAAACCCCCCTGAGGATACAATTCACACTCAATTAAAGCTAATTAAGACCCGTCTGCGCTGGTGTTTTACCAAGCAGGAAGCGTTGCCGGAGAAGCTTCCCAGGCTGGTGTTTCTCAGGTGGAACAATCCCTGAGCGGGCCCTGGGCACAGGGAGAACTGCCCTGCCCCATCCCAGCCTTCCCAGGGATCCCAGAGAGCAGCACCAGTGCCAGGGTTAAGGTTACTCATGGAATCCCAGGGTGGACCTCAAAGCCCATCCAGTGCCACCCCTGCCATGGGCAGGGACACCTTCCACTGTCCCAGGCTGCTCCAAGCCCCAAAGTCCAACCTGCCCTTGGACACTGCCAGGGATCCAGGGGCAGCCACAGCTGCTCTGGGCACCCTGTGCCAGGGCCTGCCCACCCTCCCAGGGAACAATTCCTTCCCAATGTCCCATCCAGCCCTGCCCTCTGGCAGTGGGAATCCATTCCCCTTTGTCCTGGCATCCCATCCCTCCTCCCAAGTCTCTCTCCATGTTTCTTGTCAGCTCCTTCAGGTCCTGGAAGGTCACAGTGAGGTCACCCCAAATCTTCTCCTGTCCAGGCTGAACACTCCCAGCTCTCCCAGCCTTTCCTCCCAGCAGAGCTGCTCCATCCCTCTGCTCATCCTGGTGCCTCCCCTGGACTCATTCCTGGATCCCAGACTCATCCAGAGCCAGCACTGAGCACTCAGCCCCAGCACTAAAGTGACTTGTGGGATTCACATCCCAGATCCCAGACTTTTGCCATGTCCATAGCCCAGCAGTTCTGCTGTGCCTAAATTCCCTTGTGTTAGACCACTGTGCATCTCCCCTTGCTTTATGACACAGAGAAGAAGTCCAAGCAATTATTCCATTATTTTTATCCTCCCCCTCCCATTTGGTTTTAAGATTAAATTGGGACAAATTCAGTCCTGCTGCATCACCCAGCCAGCATTCCAGAGGGCAGGACAGCAGGGAGCAGGCTCAGCTTGAGGGACATTGTCACCAGCCCCTGACACCGTCATGGCAGGGCTCCAGCCCTCCTTATTTCACTTTATTTTCCTTTGCAGTGCATTTGGTTTTACATCATCCTGCGCCTCCAACGTTTCCCTCCCCTCACAGGCAGCAGAGCTGTGACACAGCATCCCACCCTGGGCTTTGAACAATTAATTCCCTTTACAGATTTGGGGTCAATTACTGCACAATTCATAGCATTATATAAAAAAAACCTTCAAGTTCTTGACTATCTCTGACAATAACTTCACCAAAAAACCCAAACCATTTCTGCCACTCACATTTGTAACCCCTGGCCTTTATCTCAACAGGACTTTACAAGAATTCACCAGAACTGGTACCAGCAAGGACAGCACGTTGCTAACCCACATCAATAAGCCCAAAAGCCATTTCCTCCTCTTTAAATTCACAGGTCTGAGCATGGGGCAGTCAAACATCAAACAATGTCCCCGTTGTGCCTCAGGGCAGTGACGCTTTAGGGGAGGGTGTCACAGTGGGGCTTGCAGAGACAGAGGGAGGAGCAAGTCCTTGGGACAGTGCACAGGAGCTCACAAAGCTCAGGCTCCAGAGAGCTCAGGGGGCGTGGGGCTTTAGGAAAGAGCAAGGGGGATTCTACTCTAACTGCTCACAGCAAGGGAAAACCAAAAATAAAATCAGCCTTCATTTAAAAAGCCTTCAAAAGCAGAATTCATAAAAAAATTAAAAGTATTCAAACATTCTTACAGAGTAGTTTACTATCTTCACTAAATGGCACCAGATTTCAAGTGGTCATGTGGAAGAAAAGTCAGTAGCATTTCAAATGTTGTTTGTTCTAGGAGCATTTTCTATCCTGGCATTTGCTGCTAAAAGGTAGAAGTGAACTGAGTGAGTATTGAGGAATCTTTCCCTTATGCAGCTTCTGATTTGGTTTGCTTCAGGAAGTAGAAAAGATTTTCCATACTCAAGTTATCTACAGATTATGTCTATATATATAAAAAAAAGTGTGGCTATGTACAGGTCCTGCACTCACACACCCATCTGGACACACCCAGCCCGTGCCAGGTCCTGCCCCCTGGCCCTGGGACCACCCACTCCTGCTGGAAGGCTCCAAGGGATCCCCAGGGACAACAGCCAGGCACACGCTCTTGGTCTGGGCTGAATTGTTCCACTCATGATCTGTGCTTCCACTTCCAGTTGGAATTGCAATAACTTAGAGGTTGTTGTTGTATAAAAACGATTCCAGGAACTCCCTTTGCCACCCCTGCTCCCACCCCCTGACATTGGTTTTGCTAACTGATTACAGAAGTCAAACTAAGTCACATCAGGAACTGCAAACACACTCTTTTGTCCTAATCAAACACGATCTCCATGGCCAGGTTCTGCATGGAGACATCCTTGGATTTCTTCATCTTCTTGATGGCCCTGTGGAGATCCTGCTGCTGCACGGGCCGGATCTCATCTTCATCGTGGCTGGGGGAGAGAGAGGAACAGCCAGGTGAGGGTCCAGGGGCTGTGTGACAGCTGTGCCAACACTCAGAGCCATCCCTGCAAACAGCAGCTCTGACATGGATCCAGCTGGAATCCCAGAACCACCGAGGCTGGAAAATCCCTCCCAGCCCATGGAGTCCCAGCTGTGCCCGATGCCCTCCTTGTCCCCAGCCCAGAGCACTGAGTGCCACCTCCAGCCCTTCCTTGGACACCTCCAGCCATGGGCACTCCAAAGCTCCCTGGGCAGCCCCTGCCAAGGCCTCAGCACCCTTTCCATGCAGAAATTCCTGCTGCTGGCCAAGCTGAGCCTCCCCTGGCCCAGCTTGAGGCCGTTTCCCCTTGTCCTGTCCCTGTGCCCTGGCAGCACAGCCCGACCCCCCCTGGCTGTCCCCTCCTGTCAGGGAGTTGTGCAGAGCCACAAGGTCCCCCCTGAGCCTCCTTTTCTCCAGGCTCAGCCCCTTTCCCAGCTCCCTCAGCCTCTCCTGGGGCTCCAGCCCCTTCCCAGCTCCCTTCCCTTCCCTGGACACGCTCCAGCCCCTCAATGCACCCAGGATTGCTGCAGGTGTGGCAAATACCAGAGGGATGTCCCAGCACCGTGTCAGCAGCACTGAAGTCTGGCATTAACCAGTGCAGCATCAGGACTTGGTGGCTCAGGCCACCTCCAGCTTGGGCACCTTGAAACAACCAAGGCGCTGTGCTTATTTTCAGAGCCAAAAGGAATAACAGTAACTGATTTGCGGGGGATGGTTTTGTGTATAGCAGCAACTGGGCATGAAAACAGGACACTGGTGCTGTGTGTGCCCCTCTCCCCAGTGCCAGCTGCAGGCAGGGGACCCAGGGCACGGCTGTGGCTGTGCAGAGCCCCCACGTACACGTCCTCCTCGCAGGCGTTGTTGACGTACTCCCGCACGCAGAGCAGCGCCGCGTCCCGGCACATCTCCTTCAGGTCGCTGCCCGAGAAGCCATCGGTCTCCTTGGCCACCTGCAGCAGATCCACGTGGCTGTCCACCTGTGGGAAGCTCCAGGTCAGGCCATGGACACTCCAAAGCCACTGGGTTTGCTTACTGTGACAAGCGACAGTCACCTCCAAGAGTTTTTACCTGCTCTGAGATCACTGGACATTTTTGGGGAGTTCAATTATTCCCTTACTCTTTGAGCCTCCAAGTGGTTCACACTGCTACAGGAAACTGATGTTTCAGCTCATCAAAATCTGCCATTGGTTCAAAACCCCACAAAAACCCCAACCATCCCATTGGTAATGTCCTGTACTAACCACGCTCCTGCACGGATCAGCCTGGAAAATCTGGATCCCAGGAACAGTGACCCCTTTTCCCAAGTGCCCACACTAAGTTTCTCAGAACTCTGTTGTCTGGACTCCTCTCCCTGCTTTACATCAGGAGATTTAGAGGCAAAATAATGTGTCCAACTCATTGCACTGGGTCAGGCTGAACTCCTGCCAGTCAAGACCTCAGGTTTATCCCAATCCTTTCATGGAATTTCTGATTCCTTTCCCAACATGTGCATCAGTATTTCCTTTTCAAAAAGTTAAAGCCAAGGCAGTCTAATAAAAGGCTGGGATGATTTCTTTCAAGAGGGAAACCAGTCCATGGTTTAAGTCAGGCAAGGAAAAGGGAGGGCAGGACTCCCCTTGCCATGTGAAGTCCAGCCTTGAGAGATCCAATTCCTCCTCCTGTGGGATAACCGATACAGGCTTGGGTTTTTTATCTCCCTGAAAATCTTATTTGTGTGGTAAATCCCTGTCAGATGCTGCTGAACTGCCATTTTTAGGCATCTTCAAAAAATGTAAGTTGGTTTTACTAACAGAAGATATTTATTAGGCTGGAGCTCAGCCTGGAGACACTTTGCAACATTAATTGAAGGCAATTAGTGCTGCTGACCAAATTTGAGAGGAAGCCCTGATGACAGGGATTCCCTATCCTGCCACAGACACTTCCAGGTGTGCTCACACCTCATCCTTCCCCTTTCCTCTGATGGAAATTTGAATTTTGAATCACAAGCAGCACTGCCAAAAAAAAGTCATTCCTCCTTGCCTGACTTGAGCTAAGAAGGAGCTAAAGAGTCAGCATCTTCTCCCTGCTTCATTGAGGGCTTGAAATCTCCTGCCCTGATCTAAACATGATTCACCTTCACCTTTTTCAGAGAGAGAAATCTCTTCTCTTGTAACAGAACAAGCAAACGGAGCCAGAGAAATGGAGTCATTCTGTTCAGAGGGGGTGATTCACCACACAAACCAAGGCTCTTGCTCACAAAGGAGCCAACTGCAGGGCTTTAATGTAGGGCCACACCTAAACCCACAAAAGATTCCCAAGTTTTCACCAGAAATGCCCTGGCAGATCATCCCAGCCTCACTGCAAGGCAGGCAATTATAAACCACACGTTCTGCAAGGCCAGAGCTGCACTGGTGGCAGTAATGCAGCCATGAGCCACCAACAGGAGGCTACTCACATTTTCATTCTTCAAAATCAGCTTCAGGATCGCCTCTCTCTGCTTCAGAGCCTGAAACAGAAGAGACTGAAGTTACCAGAGGACAAAAATAAACACTGGTGCCATCCCAGGGCTTTCGGTCCCTTCCGTTCCCTCGCTCAGGACAGGTGACACACTCTGAGGAAACCTCCCTGATGGCAAATTCAGTTCCACAGGTGATGGCTTGGGGAATTCTAAACCAGAGAAATCACACACTGTGTGTGAGGAGGTTGCTGAAGAATCAGCTGAGTCCTGGACAGATCCTTCCTAGGAAGGTCAAACACAGGCAACAAAGACTGGGTTTTGTGCCTGCCAAACCTCACTTACATCATTAAAAAAGGGGAACATTTCCCCCACAGATAATCTGGCAGCTGAACAGTTGCTACTCTGTCCCAAAACCCACTTCTGCCATTTCCCTCTGCTTTGCAGGTAATTTTTGGTAAGTAATTTGGGCCCTTTTCATCTCCAACTCAGTTATAAAATCTGCAAGCCTTTCACTCCTGCCCGTGCCTGCTCCCAATCCACAGCACACCAATTAATTCCACCTTCAGTAAGGGTCAGGGCCAATCTGGGTTGATCACAAAGCAAGAGAGAAGCAGCAAGCTCATGGCAGGGCTGTAGTGGGGTAAGGAAAATCTGTTCCCCAGATGACACCTCCCGTGGTAACTCTGATCCTGGGAGCCAGTCCCTGTAATATCCCAGGGCACATAATTCATCCTTCTAATAATGGAGCTTGATAGAATGACACAAGAAAGTACTCAAATCCACATCCTTGTCCTCTGCTAACTGAAGGAACAGTTGGAGATGAGGAAGGTGTGTGGAAGCAGAGCAGTTCCCAGGTTATAAAGGGTGTTTCCAAAGGGATCCCCTCCCACGGAGTGAAAGTCAGTTCCAACAACACAGGCCTGGGAACACAACTCCTCTCTTGCACAATCAGTAAGAGTTTTTCTCCTCCAGTTTGGTCTCTGAGTTTCAGCAAAAATGGATAATGATTTCTGTAGCCAGAGGGGAATTCTGACAGCCACGACTGAACTCCTGATAACACCGACACAAGTGTCTGGTGACATCATCAGGCATTTAAAGGAGACTGAAATACCTGGAAGAGGATGGCAAGAGCAATCTTTGGAGTAAAGACAACCTTCTGAGAGCTGCCTAATTGATAAAGAACTTCATAACTGAGGCACAAATCATAGAATCATGGAATGGTTCGGGTCCTCAGAGACCATCTCATTCCAAGCCCATCACAGGCAGAACAAACTAGGTTTTCCACACTGCCTGCTGTGGAAAGGTCAGAGCAGAACACAGTTACAAACCAGCCCTTCCCAGAGTGCAGCATCCAAACATCTCCATTCCCAGAGAAGAGCAGGGGTGGGAAACTCATGGTGGTGTTTCAGACAAAAGAGATCAAAATTTCACCTTAAAAAGCTGAGTTATGGACATGCTCCAAAAAACCCTGAATCCATCTCATCAGAATGCAGCATTTCCTGGAGGAAAACCCCCAGAGCTGTGGATCTCCTGGCTGGTGGGGCTGGGCAGGGCAGGGAGGGCAGCACTTACGGGCTGGTTGATGTGGAAGCGGGTGGGCATCCTCCTCATGATGGCAGAGTCCAGGTCCTGGGGCCGGTTGGTGGCTCCCATCACAATCACCTGTGTGACACCAACAGACACCTCTGAAAGCAGCGCTGGGAAACATCCACAGCCTGGGAATGTCATCATCAGCCATGGCATCTCCCCCACTTTATCATCAGCATCGACAGTTAAAGAAGTTACATCAAAGTTTCCCGGCAGTGATCTCAGCAAGGGCAGCTGGAGAGAGCCCTGGTGCCACAAATCCCACCTGGAGGGAGATTTCCACACCAGCCCAACTTGAAAATGCAAACCCTAAGAAGGAACTTAAAACTTCTGCTTGCGATGTCACTTCTAGCTCCTGGTGGAAATCGAAAGGAGATGTTTCGGGAAGGTTTTTAAAAACGGGGTGTTTTTGGGCTGTGCTGAAAAAAGAATCACAGAAAGGTTGGAAAAGATCTTAAAGGTCATCTTGTTGCAAGCCCTCCATGGGCAGGGACACCTTCCAGGAGACCACCACGGCAATGGGTTCACCTGGCAGCTTTCACATGCACCCAAATGGTGACTTTATTTTTTTAAACATTCAAAAAAGGATTTAATGACCTGCAGCTCTGCAGTGGGTTAAAGGTGTCCAAGCCAAGCCCGACACCAGGGCAGTGTTTACCTCCCTGGAGCACTCCAGCTCTTAATTCCAGAACAAATTTACTCCCCATTCACAGCAGCTTTGTTTCCCCATTTCTTACTCTAAGTTGTGTACATGGTAAACACGCAGCCAGGAGAGTGAAACACGGCAGGCTGATTAATCTGGGCTCCAGGAGAGTGAAACACGGCAGGGTGATTAATCTGGGCTCCAGGAGAGTGAAACACGGCAGGCTGATTAATCTGGGCTCCAGGGGGTTTCCTGCCCTGCTCCTTGCCTTTGGGCCAGGCCCAGCAGCTCCAAGAAGGCGGGGCTGGTGGCCCGGCAGTGTCACCCTGCCACCTAGAGGCACAGGGATCTCTGGCTCGGGGATGAGCCACGCTTCTCCGGGCATTATTTTCAGCCAAAAGGCACATTCTTCACCTGCCCCGAGTTCCTGCCACACTCCAGATCCATCCTCAGCAGGTTTAGCCCATAGATGAGCTTCCAGGTGGAATCAACACATCCACCTCAACACTTCTTACAATTTCCTCCAAGCATTTGGGATCCTTGTTTTTCTTACAAAAGGCAAACACTGCTGAATTTGTGAGCCCTCAAACTGTCTCACTGATTGAATGAATAATTTCCTTTACTCCAAGGAATTGTCAGTGTACTGGGAAAAAAAGGTAACACACTGTGCTTGGAAGATAATACCAGTTTCCAGTGAAGGGTTCATACCACTGGCTTTTTACTAATGGGAAGCTTTCACCCTCCTCAGTACAAATATACCACTGTTTTTTACTCATTTGGGGAAAAATCAGCTGAAAAACATCTTTAGCACAAGCTTGGGAGAGGAGGAAAAGCCATTTATCTAAAAATACGCATTAAAAAGACTGAATGTTTTCAACTTAGATAATAAAGAATCTGTTTAAGGGCCTTAAGAAGATCATCCCAAGTGACAGTTCAGAACCACGGCATGCAGGCTTTCTGCTACATTAAAGTAATTTAGAATCCCAGAACGGCTTGGGATGGGAGGGACTTTAAAGTCCATCCCATCTCACCTGAAAATGCCACTTCTTGATGAAAATAAAAATAAGCACAAAGGCAATCTTTCCAGGAAGAATGATCTGTGGATGTAACTCCCCTCATTCCCTAAAGTGCTGAGAATCACTGCCAGCTAAAGACCCCTCTGGCAATCCCTGCTCCATGCACTCTGTCCCTGTCCCCAAGCAGCTCCAGGCACAGTATCCCAGCTGAGGGAATGGCACCCCTTGTCCCAGCACCCTGAGGACTCACCTGGCAGTTGTAGTCGGTGTCCAGCCCATCCCACAGACTCATGAACTGGGCTTTCATCATGGCTGTGGCCTCGTGGTCGGTGCTCGATCGGTTCCGCAGGAAGGAATCTGTGCCAAAGGAGAGAAGCAGCCACTGCCAACCCAATTCCTCACACCTGGGCTGTTCTCTCAGCTCATAAATGCATTTTGAATCACCAGTGTCAGCAAACAACAAGTGCTGCTAAGGGTGATAGCAGCAAAGTGGACTCTCCCCCTTTCCTAAGCCCCCCTTTCAAAGGGCACTACACAAGCGTGCACCCATCACAGGAGATTGCCCCACATCTTGTGCTCCAAATTTTCACCCTCCTGAATTCATGAAAAGCAGCCTCCCCTCCTGTTCTTCAGCCTTCAGAAACCACTATTCCAGAGCTCTCACAAAAACATATTTTACTTCCCAGTATGTGCCCTGACAGCAGAAGCCCTGAAGTGGATTTGTTGCTGGGCTCCCTCGTGAACCAAAAATAAGTAGCAACTTGTTTTACTTGTGAATTCCTCCACTACCACCAGGAAAAAAAAACATTGTTTTTCCTAATGTGTCACCATTCCTTTACAACTCTATTTCTCTTACTGAGTCTTCACTCTTTTTAAAGAAAAGATGACAGCAGATCCATACATCACTGAACCTACAGTTCAATGTCACTCTGTTTAGCTACTGATAAAAAAGAAAGAGATTTTTACCTATTTCATCAATAAAAATGATGGATGGCTGGAGTTTTACGGCCAGGGAGAAGACAGCAGCAGCCAGTTTTTGGGATTCTCCATACCATTTATCCGTCAGCGTGGAGGGCTGGAGGTTGATGAACCTGCACCCGGCTTCCTTGGCCGTAGCTTTGGCAATCAGGGTTTTCCCACATCCAGGGGGGCCATAGAGAAGGACTCCTGGAAAATTCACAGTGTTAATGCTCTGCTAGGACAGCCCTGGGGGTGTCCAGGCTCAAGTTTGATCCAGGTCTTAAAAGGTAAGAAACCAACCCAAGGGAACACTATCCCATCAAATCAGAGGTTTTAGGATAATCCATATTAAATTACAGCTCAGAATAGCCAGAGACAGGAACAGTGAAGCGGAGAGAAGACATTTGAAAGATGAGTGGTTTATTGTCCCTGCCCATGGCAGGGGCTGGAACATCATCTTTAAGGGCCTTTCCAACCCAAACCACCCCAGGATTCCATTTTATTCCATTCCCAGGATTACAAAGGTTAGGTAAAATTAACCCCTATTTATGTCCTGTCAGGCCTTGTTTATAGCTCCTTTCAGTCCTGCTAATAAAACTCAGCACAGAGGAGTGAGGAAAGGAAAAATCCATCACACAACAGACCCACAGACATTTTAAACAAATTACCCACAATTAAACATGACATCTTGTATTATTTTTAAACTTGTCACAGTGGAAGAATTCACAGGGGTGTTTGTCTAACACAGTTCTAAAGAAAACAATTTCAAGAGCAACATTCAGTCAAAAGAGCCCAAAGCACAGGGAATTATTAAGTTTTTTTTTCTCTGTTTATGTGAGAAAATGATGGACTTGATGTCTCACAAACATCATAATTCTGGAGCAGTGATTTCTTATTAACACCCAGCACAAGCCACTCGTAAAAATGAGGAGCAGCCTGAGCTGGAAAGTCTGCTTTAAAAAGATAAATAATAAAAAAATCATTTTTTCCTTCAGCTTCTTAGATCATGGCATTCATGTAATTTTCCAGACAGCTTCAGTTTGTGACTGACACAGAACATAGCCTGGAAAAACTAAACCAGCTACCAAAGTGCTGCATTTTCCATCCCTTGGGACACAGGACTGAGGTGGTCACAGATCCAGGCAGTAATTAAGAGCTCCAGAAATCAATATTCCAGGGAACAAAGCAGTAAATTCAGGTGTTTTGGCCAACATTTTAGGTTTAAATTCTGCTCTTTTTTCATCTTTTTTTTTTCTCTCAGTAACATACAACAAATATGGCTGTAGGGATTTCAGCAGAGTCCAACTTCTGTTTTACTGTGGAAAATGAATCTGCCACCTGCCTTAACACTGTGTAACCCAACTCCAAAGAGAATCAAGGAATCTCCAGAGGAAAAATGGGATGTCTGTCTTGCTGAATGATGGGACTTTCTAGGAGTGTCAAAGCTGAAGGGCAGAGTTAGAGCTCAGCTCAGCCAAAGGACAACATGGGATGTAAAGACAATTAAAATGACACTTTAAGCAGTTAAAAATGCAGGATACATGGATTATAATGGCCTGGAGTGACAGGAAGAGGGGAAATGGCTTCACTCTAACAGAGAGGAGGTTTGGATGGGATACTGGGAAGGAATTGTTCCCTGGGAGGGTAGGCAGGCCCTGGCACAGGGTGCCCAGAGCAGCTGTGGCTGCCCCTGGATTCCTGGCAGTGCCCAAGGCTGGGTTGGACTTTGGGGCTTGGAGCAGCCTGGGACAGTGGAAGGTGTCCCTGCCCATGGCATTGGATGGGCTTTAGAGTCCCTCCCAAGCCAAATCATTTCATGATTCTGTGATTAGTGCACAAAAACAGACCATCATAACCAAAATCGAGCTCTTGCTTCATTGTTAAGACAAAACTTCTTCACCAAAGCAGGAGAAGAGGGAAAACCTGAGGGTTTTCCCTGGCTTTGGTCCTAAAGTTTGCACTTTGACCTAACAACTCACTTCCTCTTCCCTTTCCGAGAAACTGCACCTTTTAAATTTTAAATACCAAGGTATAAATCCATCACATTCCCTTCCTACCTTTTGGGGGCTGTAAGAGCCTGGAATTCTCAAACAAATATTTCTTCTTGATGGGCAAAATGACAGTGTCTTTCAAATCTGTGATGACATCATCTAAGCCTGCAATATCACTCCAGGTGACCTGCAAGGGGAAAACAGTGTTGGGAATGATCAGCATCAATCCTGCCAAGGAAAAGCACCCACCAGCTTCAAAGGAGTGCCTTGAAAATAAAAGAGAGTAGGGATTAAAACCCTCTGCTCTCAATGATCACAGGAGTATTTCCTGTATATTTCCACAGAGGTGCAAATAATGTAATCCAGAGAGAAAGGGGAATTTTGCAGGCCTGAGGAGCAGGGAAGCTGCTCACATGCATGCTGAGTGGGTCCACCAGGTGGGCAGCAATGCTCATCTCATACTCAGTCAGCTTGACATTCTTCACTCCGATTTGCTTCATCAGCTTTTCAGCCTGAGGGAAACCAAACACCGAGAAAATCAAGGGAAAGAAATGGAATGCTTCGCTCAAACATCAGCTTTTTGAAAGAACTGCTGTTTGTGGTTTGAAAAGCTTCTCCCTGAGAGGTGAAATCTTGTTTTAAGCAGAAGGTTCTGCTGTTTCTTAATGACTTTGCTGTCACTAGAGTGAAACCAAGTCAGATGTCTCAGTTCCAATCAAACCCTCACATGCCCAAACCCACAACTCCTCTGTTATGACCTATGAAACAACCAAAGCAAACCTTAAAACACAGAGTGTGCCCCTCAAACCCCCACAACATTCAGAGAGATTCGTGTCTTTCCACATGAACCAAGGAGAGATTCATGTGTTTGTAAATTCCCAGTCAATTTCTAATATGTGTTCAGTGGGTTTCCCCTAATTTACAAGGAAAACTCATTGTGCCAACACACTTGCACATTTCTATTTCTCTTTCTACTCAAACTTGCAGTAAGTCCAACAAGGTTTTGGGACAGTGCAGCTTCTTAAACAACTGCTGGCACTGACCCCATTGGGAAAGCTGGTGTTCAACTACAAAGCTCATTACAGAAGGAAAACCACCCAACACACATTTAGGTTGCCCAAAATCTGTGAAATTTTTGTCAGTCAGAAACCAAACAACAAAAAAAAAAAAAAATAGCTGCCACATTTTCAAAGCAAACCTTTCACTTTTGGTTCTGAAAACCCACAAAAGCTTTTCTGGAGCACAAATCGTTTCAGTTCAAGGTAAGGAATGAGGCTTTTCATTTTTTCCCTTCCCTTTCATGGCATTTTGATTGCTGGTGGAGGTCTCTGCCACTAAGTTGCCAGCAGTGCAGAACTTTCAAGTTCTCTTTTAAGTTAAGAATGAAGTTATCTCTGCTCCAGGTTTTCAAAGGCAACCAAGAGACTGATGATTTAAGGCCACTGCTGCTCAGCAAACTCAGAAGCAGAGAAGGCACTAGGCCCACAGCCTTGCTGGAAATCAGAGCCAACAGCAGCCTCCAGACCAACAGTTTTGCCACCACCTCAAGCTAGAAATTGTAATTTGCTATAAAATTGTCGTTTGTTATACACCGCAATTTGTTATAAAACACAAGCCCTGAAAAGACCAACAGCCTAAACCCTGAGGCTGACTAGAAAACTTCCCACCAGCACCTTCCTCAAGGGAAACACTGCAGAATGGAATCCTACCTGCTTCTGAGCTTCCACCTTCTGCTTCCTGGTGGGGTCGATGGCATCCACCATCCACTTGATGGTGAAATAGGTGACGGCCCCGAAGATGGTCAGGCGGAAGATCAGCCCCACCACTTCATTCCGGCTCAGGGGCCGCGAGAACGCCTCGGCGTGGACCATCCTCCTTCCCAGCTCTGAGAGGGACAGAAAGGAAAATCAGAGCTGGGAAAACACCTGCCTTGTGTTTAAATGCTGTCTGAGAGAAGCTGTTTCGCAGGGACTTTGGATGAGTGCATGGAGTGATAGCACAAGGGGAAATGGCTTCATGCTGACAGAGAGGAGGGCTGGATGGGATATTGGGAGGGAATTGCTCCCTGGGAGGGTGGGCAGGCCCTGGCACAGGGTGCCCCTGCAAGTATCCGTGGAAGCGTCCAAGGCCAGGTTGGAGCAGCTGAGACAGTGGAAGGTGTCCCTGCCCTGGCAGCAGGGGGAAATCTAAGGTGCCTTCCAAACCACGCTGGGATTCTGTGCTCACAGTGGGCACAAAGTTGACATTCCCATGGAGACTGACATTTTGGGACTGCTATTGACCCTGAATGCTGAATCCTGGAGCCAGGGAACTCCATTATTTAACCAGAGAGGTCTTTTCCCCAAGAGGAAGTTTACAGGAAAGGCACCCGGCTGCCACATTAAGGAGCAATCAGCGACTCACATTTGATTAAAACGAGGTTAAGAGCTGGAGCCTGCACCTGGCAGGATGTATGGGGAGTTATTAATATCCCTGGAAACCTGAAAATGCTGGATGTGGCACACAGCTATCCAGGGAAAAGCCTGAGTGCTGCACAAGCCAAGCCCAGAGAGCACAGCCCCCTCAACCTTGGGAACAAAAGGCACAGAGGAAAGAACTTTGCTAAAACATTGGGAAAATGACTTGTAAAATCAGGGTCCACTTCCTCCTCAGCTGCTGGGGGGGATCTGCTTGAGAATCCCCAAATCACTCCTTGGAGACTGCCCCATTTTCCTACCACAAGGGCAAAAGCAGCAGCAATTCCTCTGGCAGCCCCTGAACACTCCCTGGCCACTTTCCAAACCAAGCTGGCAGCCAGGGCAATGCT
>VZSR01000745.1:1705502-1755632 GCA_013398615.1 Brachypodius melanocephalos
TTTTTCCCCCCGGTGAACTGCACGAGGATGTGTCACAAACCAGAGCGCATCGGGTCTCATCGAGGAGGATTGTATAGAATACTTATTCTGGAATAAGTAATTAGCGTGCAGTTACGGCTAATGAGGCAAAACCCGGTGTGTAGTTTTGGTGGCCTTTGGAACAGATGTGCTGGAGCGGCGTCAGGCAGATGTTTTAGCTTGGAATGCCCTGCGGGGTTCATGGTGGGTAGGGGCTCTGCTGTGGGCAGGGTCTTGCTCCGTGGTGGGGAAAGATTGGCGCTGTGGGAAAGATTTTGGGGCAAGAACTTCGCTTAGAAGTTGGAAAAATAATATTGACAGTAGTGCTCAGAGCTGGACTTCTCCCTGCGGAGGGATGTTTCTGTTCTGCAACAGGGTTAGGTGGAAATTTGTTGGGTTTTAGAGCAATTGCATTCAGGTCTGAGCAAGTGCTCCAAATAAATCCGGTTTTGGAGCAGGATTCAAAGCTGATAAAAGCTGTAGCTATTGCAGAGCTCTTGGTTTTGCACTTAGCCTTGGCCTAAAATTTTGGTGGCTTTAAAACAACCTGAAAGGTTCTGGACTTTAGCCAGTGGCTGCTTAGCTTTTAGTTAAAACCCCAGCAGCTCTGGTTCATTATTCCTGCATTATGTTTGTGATAAAAATACGTTTAGGCCTGGATTTTTAGGTGCTTGCACTTGGTGATTTTGTTGGCTTGTTGGGGTTATGAAGAGTTAAGTGGTGGCAAAACCGAAAGGTTTTGCCTTCACAGTTGAAAAGTCTCATGTTTCAAATATCTTTGCCCAGATGTGCCCTTGGTATGGAGAGAGGTTTTGACCCAAACACATCTTTTTTAACTGGTCATATACTCCCAGCAAGAATATTAGTGGATGCTGAACCTCGACTTTCTTGCTCAAGATTGCCTAATGGTATGTCAAATGGAACTGATTGCTTATTTTTAAGTGTTATTCTGAGAATTTTGTGTTAAAAAAAACAGGCCATTACACTGGGCTTAAGCTGGTGTTTTAAAAGGTTAACAGCTGGCTGCAGTTCTACCATGAAATTTATGGAAAACATGGTATGTTTTCTTTAATGGTAAAAAAAAATCATGGCAAGAAGTGGGGTTTTATTGTAGCTGCACATTTTGTACAGATAATTAATGAATGAAGACTTCTGCCTGTGCAGTGCTTTGCTTGAAGGCTGATGTTGCTGCAGAAGTGAAAGCTGAATTTTTAAAACCGCTTTGTGCAGTCCTCTTTTTGCAGGGCTCCAATGGAATTGTTGCTCCCCATTCCTGGTAGCTGGGAAATAACCTATTTATTCCTTACACACATGGTCGTGCATTTGGCTCTCTAGCCATGCCATATGAAGGGGAAAAAAGAGAAAATGTGGAGCCCAAGTGAGCTGTTCAGCAAGGCATGACAGGAGGACCAGGTGTGAGAGATGCCTGGTTAGTTCAGGGTAGCTGCCTCTGTCCAGCTAAAAGGAAAGGGCAGCCAGGAGTTGGGCAGCCCAGTGATTTGGGCATTTGGCTGCGATGTGGGGAATGGAGGTCTGGGTTCCTCCTGCAGCTCCAGAACATTCAGCTGGTGCTCACCTGGGCTGTGGGAGCTGGAGAGTGAGAAGGAATTCAGTGACTCCAGGTGAGGTCCCTGTGTTCTGTGCTCTGCCCTCTGAGGGAGGCTTCCTGTTTTGGTGAACCATGTGGCCAGAGGCTTTTGGCCATGGATGTTATCCAAAGGCCTTGCAGGAGCTCCTGGGTGCCAAAGGCAGGCTGGGTGAGGTGCTGGAGTGCCAAAATCCTTTTTTGGGCTGTGTCAGATCCTTTAAAAAGTGATCTTGATGTATATGCAGTACAGGACACTGTGCTTGGAGCTCTCAGTTCCTGAGGAGTTGGTTAAGAATCCTTGTGTGTGTAATGTGGGATTTCAGCAAAGGGAGATAGCATCTTCCCCAAATCAATGCAGAGTATGAAAATGGGCCTGTGTGCCTTTAGAAACCACACTGCTAGTGCTTTTCGTCTAATCAGATGTTCTCTGAGCAGTCTTTAGGCACATCTTGGAAAAAAATAATTTGAACTTAGAAGAAGAAAGGGTTTTAAAGGTGGAGACATTGAATCAGCTGTTTAATACTTCAGATATTCCTTTCTGGTTTATTTGGGTTTCTAATTCAATTCTGCAGTACTGGATACTTTTTGGTGCACGCGGATGAGAAGGAAAGTTTGGATTCATGTTGTTCTTCTCCGATGGTTGCATTTCTTGATACTGCAAGCACCAGAATGTTTTCTGAGGCACTCTGTGCGTTATTCCTGAAATTGTGCAGCTTGGTGATGCCCCCTTTTACTGCAGGGAACAGCAGAGGGAAAAACACTCTCATGCAGCAGTGCACAGATTGCCTGTGTCTTAAGAGCTCTGTGTGTAACTGAGTTTAGCAAGTGGGAAAAAAATCGTATAACTCCTTCTTGTGCCCGTCCTAGCTCGGGTTAAACTTTGTCTCGTGTCCCCAGGCCTTGTGGTAGGGGTGCAAACAGGCAGCTAGGCTGAGCCCAGGGCTTGACTGAAGCATGTGGAGCTCGTGACCTACATAGTGGTACAAACTGCAGCAACATTCAGGCGAGATGAGATGTTGGGTGCAGTTTACACGTCTCACACGTCGTTTGTCTCGTGGAATGAAAGGCAGGGAACGCTGAAATTGCAGGAGGAAGCTGCTTAGAATCTCTTACTGCTTTATGCTATTTGCAGTCCTAAAGCTCTTTGCATTTTTAATGAAATTTTAAATTATGGGACTTGACTCAAAATGGCTCAGCTTCCAGGGGTAAAAAAAAGTGAATTAGTGGCATGAAGTCCATACTGTGTTTAAAAATAGAGCCCGAGCTGGAAATGCTATTTGTTTAAAAGACTTGGTCTTGTTTTAAAATTGAAGTTTGTTGGAGGTTTTGTAACGAGTTTGTCTCGCACACAAGCACAGGGAGGGTTTAGAAGAAACCAGAAGAGCCCAACTGGCAATGCATTTTATTGGTGGCAAAGTATTTCTTTGTTCTGAAGTAAACCATGTTACTTAGCAGTGTTTAGAGCCCAACAGACTCATTTTGCTTCTGGAGCCTGGGATGATGTTGGGTTTTGGACAAGATTAGTGCCAGTTTTGCTCAGAATTAATCTCAGAAGTCTGTTTGCACAGACAGCACTCCAGCAGCCCTGCTGGCTGGGAGCTGATGAGAGTTTCAGTTCCCTGCTCGTTACAGGATGTGTTTGATCCCAGGGAGATTGCTCTTTCTTCACTGAGCAAGGATGAAGGGGTTTGACCTGTCCCCACGGACAAAGCAAGGTGGTGATTGCTGCCAGTGCATTCCTGCATTTTCTCTTCTGGGCTTAGACGTGGGCTGGGTCATTTACTGTTCCTTACAGCCCAGCAAGCCCCAAACCCTGTGACACACTGCCATGGTTGTGTGGATAGGGGTGTTGGACAGCTGAAGCCTTCAAACCCCACACTCCAGCAGGTGCTGTGTGGTGCAATCCCATCCAGAGTCACCCAGCCCCTTCCTGCCCTGCTTTTTCACTGCAGTTGTTCAGAAAGGGACTTAGAAGAAGCCCTCACAAATTACAGCTTGTCTATCTGTTTGCACTTGTATAAATAGGGTGCAGGATTCTTAGGGAAGTGCTTCAGCTTGGCTCATCAGAAATTTTCAGTGCATGTAGAGACTGTTTGCACAAGCTAAATTCCAAATTAAAAAATACCTGCATGTGCACACTTTTAAGTGGACAGAAGCTGCTGGAGTGGTGGCTGTGTGTTCTTCTCAAGGTGGGCAGAGAAATGAGTGGACCCTGCATAATATTTCTTACACAGTGACCTCTTAGAAAAAGCCCAGCCAAAGCGATTAATGATTGGAGCCTGGTTTTAAGCTCAGTTAAGTGTGTGAAGTCTTCAGAACATCCAGAGAGCTTTGCTGTTAAACTTGAAGAGGGTAATGCCGAATTAAGTGCCAGCTTTGCTAGGACCAGCACTGGGTCTGAGTGTTCCTTTTTTAGGAAAAATCTAACTTTTCTCTTGGTTACACTAAGACCAATGAGGCACTTGAGGAGTTACTTTGTGGGGTTTGCTCCGTGAGGACGGTTCTGTCACTGTTGAGGACTTGTAAAAATCCCGCCCCACGTTTACTCTGTGTGGTTGGCAGGCCAGCACCAACACTGGGTCCAGCTGGAGTCCTGAAGAGTGGTGAATTTTGGAAATGCATCTTTCTAGGAATCTGTGCTAGTCAGGAAGGCCTTTCTGTCCATGGGATCATTCCATCTGCCTTCCACTGACCTGGGAGAGGATGTGGCCTTGAGTGTGGAGCTTATGCAACACTGGAGCTGCTGTTGCTGCTGCAGTATAACACATGCACAGAGATTAGTTGGCTCTTGATGACTGCTGGGCTGGGGCTGGCAGATTTCTTTGGGACAAAATTCCTGTTGCTACCCAGTGCTACGCTTTAAGACACCCCAAGAAGAGCTTGCTTGTCTTACCAAAGTGTTCTGGAGCACAGTGACTGCTGTAGAGACAGTGAGTATTGATGTCTTCAGACACTGTAGAAGAGTACAGAATTGCCTTAATTTTCTCCCAGAAGAGATGTGGCTGTATTTTCCATTCTCTTCCTTCTAGGCTGGTTTGGACACCTAAGTCTTCTTTGTTGTTGGAAGCAATTGATATAATCTATTCAGCAATAATATGGCTGAAGGGATGTTGTGTGTTAAAACTCCCCTGTGCTAAAAAGCATAAAGCCAAAACTAAACTTCAGAGAGTACAAATACAAAGTTGAAATTTTATATGTAAAGCTTCTGTCTACCAAGTTTTTGCTGGTTGTGAATTGCTGAATAGTTCCTTAAATGAAATTATATTTTTAATGGATTAATGTTGTTGCCATATTAATGCTGCATAAAATGACAAATTTTACCCTGGTACCTTAGCCAGAGTCTTCCTCTACAACAGGTTTAAACATGAAAATGGTTGTTGTATAATGATTTAAAGGACAATTGTGTTCTGACAAACTGGAAGAGAAGGGAGGGAATAGGCAGCTGAGCTGTCAAATCCCTTAATTACATTAGAGACCAAAGATACTGTCATTACTCATAACTAACTCCCTTCCAAAGCCCAGCTCCTTTCTAGTTTGGAGCAACTCAGTGCTCTGTGTGATTTTTATTAATTTACTGTGCCTAATACAGCGTGGATGTTGAAGGTTAATTTATTGCATAGCTTTTTCAGGGGGGAGTATAGGATATAGCCTGGAGTTGTGTATAGTAATTCCTGGATATGCCCTGTGCCTCATCTTAAATCCTAGGGGAGGTGTGGGCTCCTTTGATTTGGCACTTGGGTGAAGGTTTTTTGGGATTAAAGCTCTTCAAGCTTATGGTTTCCTGGGGGTTAATGGAATGGTGATTTCTGGGCTGTAAGAAGGTTATTTATTTGGAAATGTGTTGCCCTGTAGAGCAGGATGTCTGGTAAAACATGGATTATTTGTGGGTGGTTGACTCTGCTTTGGGTTCTGTTACTTTTTGGATGTGTCTTAGGCCCAGGTTGATATTTCAGATGTAAACAAATCCTTGTTACAAGTTTCTAATTCAAGCTAGCATGTCTTTGCTCCTGTCGTCATCTGCCTCCTTTGCTGTCTTGCCTGTGAGGCCTTGGAAAAAAAAAAAGGCATTTTTGTAGAATGGAAGTAAATAATTGTGCAATTAGGCCCTGTATCATGCTGCATAAATCTAGGTTATCTTAATAACGATTCTTAGGCAATGTAGCTCAAGTGGTGGCTCTGTGATTCAAATGGTAATTGACTGTGCAGCTAAAAAAATTAAACTCAACTGCTGTGTTTGGGATGATGACTATTGCAAAAGCTGGCATTGTTCCCTTTAAAGATGAACTCCCAGCTCCACAGCCCCAGCGTGCAGCAGTGCAGAAAAACTGCTTAATATCCAGTTTTTTGTAGTGAAATGCTTAAGAAACATCTTTATAAACTTAATTCTGGCTTTGTGGAACTGTAGTATAATAGCTTTTAATTGCATGATTAATTTTCTTAGAGGCCTCTGCTTAATGCATTGCATTGCCTGAGTATTTATTGGGCTACAACTGAAGAGTTGTGTATTTTCTGTTCTTTCATTTCTTGTGTGGGTGAGTTAGAGAAGTGATGTCCTTTTTTTATGCTAACATTTAGAGGAGGGAAACACCAGATCTCATTCGGATAAAATTATCTACTTGGGGCTTATTGTTTGAGGAATGGTTTATTAGAATGGCCTTGTGTCTTGTTTTGCCACTCACCTTTATGTTCTTTTGATCCACCCCCACATATTAAGGTTTGATAAATCCGTACAAACCGTACTTTCTGCGGTTTCTGTTCTATGCAGGTTTTTAGTGTGCTGTATTTGTCCTCCAGCCCAATAAGCTATTTTAAATTCCCTTGTCTCTGAAAGTTTTGGATGTTCTTTCAGGCTTGCAGAAAGTTGAGTCTGAGCCATTTTTCACTTCCTGTCAGTAAATATCAAAGTAGTGACTCTTCTGTGCTGGCTTCTCTTTACTGAATAAAATGCCTGTGTTTTTCTGGGGGTGTTTGAGGTTAGGACATGCTTAAATCTGCAGTGGTGGTTCAGGGAGATCCTGCAAAGTGGGGTGGTGTGCTGGGAACACACGGTGACATCTCATAGCTCTGCTTGAAAGAGCTCGTGCTGAGTTGGGTTGGTGGTTAAAACAGGTCAGTTTGGCACTTTAAAACCCAAATTGAGATGTGGGAGTCCAGCTTCTCACAGCACTGGTTCCTCTGGAGAGGATCTGCTCACTCCATATCTTGCCTCATGTGCGTACCTGGATGTGGCAGTCGATGGCTCTGGTTTGGGTGACAGGGTGAGGATCAGTCACAGGTTGGATTTGATGATCCCAGAGGATTTTCCAGCCTCAGTGATCCTGAGATTCTGCACCATTGTCCTTGGGCCACCACCATGTGTTGTTGCAGCTTGTTGGGATGCTGGGCTGGCTGTGGAAAGATGGGATGTGGCCTCTTCCAAAACGTCAGCAGAAACTAAAGAACTTTCTTTACTGAACCCCTGCATCTCTCCCTCTGGAAATCTGTTAGGATTGTAGGTCTGGACTTGGGGTTGAGTTAGGAAGTTGAGGCCCAATCTCTGCCTTCACAGCTGAAGAGTTCTGTCAAACTTGGTATCAATAATGCACAGTCTGATGCATCATCTGTTATGTTCCCATTTGCTCTTAGCTCTTTCTGAATGGACAGAGCAGCTTTTCTGTCTCCTTTAATATGGTCAGCTATTTTAGAGGGGTTTTGTGAGTTGGAAGGGATTCACAAGGATCATCAAAGTCCAGCTCCTGACCTTGCACAGGATACCCCAACAATCCCACCCTGTGCCTAAGAGCATTGTCCAGACACTTCTTGCAGTTCTACACAAGAGCTCATGTTTCCTTTATTTCCTTTATTAAATCATCTTTATTTATGATTCCAGAGCATTTTGAAATGGAAGATTCAGGTGCCTTTTTCTCAGCCTTTGTCAGTACAAGGTGTTCTCTAGAGCAGCCATCATCTTTGATGCCTTTGTTACCATTTTTTCTATTTATGCTCTGAGGTCTGTGGGGTTTTTTTCCCCCAATCCTAATGTGACCCCATTAGCTCTTCAGCAAAGCCTGAGAGCTCCTGGACACATTTCCTACACCTCACAGATGAAGGGAGAGACTCTTGCTCTGGGATGACTTCACAAATGCAATATATTAAACAGGTCCAGAAGTGAGTTATATCCTCTTGAGGCATCTTGTGATTTATTTCTTTATGCTCTGGGAATTTGAGTTCCCCTCCAGACCTGTCAGCCCCATGACCTCATGTGGACAGGTTTGCCTCCTGGATATGAAGGAATTGAGTTTATTCCTTATTTAGGTTGTTGCATTTAAATTGCAGGCTTAAAGCTTAAAAAATCTAAAAAAATGGGGGCAGAAAACAAGTCCTTGTTGGGATATGGAACATCAAGGGGTTAAATGCATTTCTTGTAAACGATAAAATGTTTCAGCCACATGAGTTGGTCCCTTTACTTGTTCTTTAAGGCACAGATGGTAGAGTTGACAAGTGCAGCTGGCTGGCTACGAGGAATCCTCCTTTGCTCTGAAGAACTTTCTTCCTGTTCATTTCCTCTATACTTCCTGATGATGCAGGCTCACAGAAAAATACTAAACTTATTTTGCATTTCATGCTGGCTAATGGAAATGCTGCCTATTAAATAAAGAAGGCACTCATGGCTACAGCTTAAACAGCACGAACGTCAGGAAAGTCTTCTCGATTTGTCTGGGTATATTTTTCCTATGTCATTTTCTTTTTTGTTGTTGGGATGCTGTCAAGCAAATGGCACTAATAAGAGCTTGGCCATTTGTCAGGGCTCTTAAATCTGTTTGAGGATGGAGTGTGGACACTTCTTGTAACACTCCCCCTGTAGCTCCAGGCTGTCAAGCTGTTGAACAGTTAGAGCAGTGCTGGGGTTTTTTTTCCTCCCTTGCTGTTGCTCTGTGGACTTGTTTAAGCTGGAATTAAAGGGCTGGAGGTCACCAGGCGAACGTTTGGTCGCTGGCAGGCCCAGCTGCACCGCCAGACCGCCTCACACAGCTCCTGCAGCCAGAGAGCCTGAAAACTGCAGGCGAATTCAGACAACAAAGCAACTTTGGGAGACTTCAAAGCCACGCTGTGCCTGTGCTCCCAGGCTGCGCTGTCAAACGGGACTCGGCAGTGACAGCTTGGCCACCCCGCGCTGGTGGCCGCGTCCCCACGCAGGCAGGAGGGTGAGGGGTGACAGGAGCAGAGCTGGCAGCAGATGAGGAGTGGGCTGGTGGGGAGCAGATTAAATAAAGCAAGGCCAAACCTCCCCCTGCCTGAACTGGAAGTGAAAATTAGCATTCCTAGCAGTTGTGAAGCTTTTTTCAGGCTGTAGAGTCCCCAGTTTAAGTCTGTTCTTCGTTAAATGGAAGTCCTGTTTGGGAGCTGGAAGCTGAGGGCTGGGAGAAATGGACTGTTGTTGTTTTATGTGCAGGTGTCAGGTTCGGGGTGTACAGTAAGGTTTTTTGCTCCAGAGCACAACTTGAACAGCCCCATCATTCACAGCTTCAGGAACACTCAGCTTCTTTGAAATTTCCTTTCTGAGGAAAGATGAAATCTAATGCTTGGTAGGTGTTCCTGAAGCCTTTGATTCACAGAATCCCACAATGGTTTTGGCTGGAAAGAACCTGAAAGCTCATCCAGTTCCACCCACTGCCATGAGTGGGGACACCTGCCATGATGCCAGGTCTCTCCAAGCCCATTCCATCCTGACCTTGGACATTCCAGGGATCCAGAGGCAGCCACAGCTTCTCTGGGCACCTTCTACCAGGGCCTCCCCACCTTCCTGGGGAAGGATTTCTTCTCAATATCCAATACAAACCTATTGTCCGTCAGTGGGAAGCCATTCCTTTCTCCTTTTGTTCCAGGCCCTTGTGAGCACTATTTGTAAAATTGCAAAGGGCTATGAGTTTTAAAGTTCTTTTTCATTTCTGTTTTGATGTAAAACCTGTCTCAGTGTTGGGTTTTAAAAGTAAAGCTGTGTGTAAATTCTGAAGCACTGCATGCTCTGGCCTGCCTATAAAATAGGAGATGAGGTCATTTGCTCTCTGTTTTCCTGTTATAGCCACCTTAATGAGTGGAGTGAGGATCAGGGGTTAAATACTTGGAAACAGAGAACTTTATAAAATCGCTCAAGACATTCTAATGATGTTATAGTTACTAATTGACAATGTTGATTATTGCAGGAAAAGCTGCAGCTGTTGGTTTTTGCAGCTTCCTTGTGACTGTTTAAGAATTAAGAATGGTAAATATTTTGCTATGCTTTTTTGGCCACCTTCCATTATTAGGAAAACGTCTGAATTTGTGAGCAAAATCAGTTACAGGACCAACATGAGTAATTTACTTTTATATCTCTATGTATGTAAAAAATTGCAAGTGTATACTGCATATTCTTTAATTTGGTCTTGGCATAGTGTGAATATATAGACAGCTATTTTTGAAAGTGATTATAACAGCTGATTTGCATAATGATCCAGGATTTTTCTCATAGCAACTGGAAAGACTGTCATCTTCAGCAATGTGGGAATGATTTCAGGCTTTAAGGAGAGTGTTTTGTTCAATCTGTGAGCAGCATTAGAGCAAAAGCATTTCTGAAGTGGCACGTGGATTATTTGCATTGGTCTGGTTTCAGTATTGACAAAGCATCATTGTGGCATTGGGTGATTTAGCAGATAATGGGGTGTTGTGATTTTAGGGTTCCTTGGGCACAGCACAATGTTGTCTTGGCTCCTTTGGAAATGGAGTTCTGTAGTTGGTGATAAGAACTGGAGTGGAGGACAGTGTTGTGGTGTTCTGCCTTGTCTGTCATGGGGTGCCAGAGCACAGAAAAGATGTAAAGCTGTCAGAGAGTGACCAAAGGAGGGACACGGGGATGGGGAAGAGTCTGGAGGGGCTGCATGAGGAGCAGCTGGGGACACTGGGTTTGTTCAGCTGGAGGAGACTGAGGTCAGACCTCACCAAGGGCTGCAGCTCCAACCTCTGCTCTCTGTGACAGGGACAGGACCCAGGGAATGGCTGGAGCTGTGCCAGGGCAGGCTCAGGCTGGAGATCAGGGAAAGATTCTTCCCCCAGAGGGTGCTGGGCACTGCCCAGGCTCCCCAGGGAATGGGCACAGCCCTGAGGCTGCCAGAGCTCCAGGAGAGCTTGGACACCACTCCCAGGGGTGCACAGGATGGGATTGTTGGGGTGTCTGTGGACTGGATGATCCTTGGGAATCTCTTCCAGCTTAGGATATCCTGTGGTTCTGTGATCATGAGTCTAACCATGGTAATTTTTTTTTTTATTATCAGCACTAAATAAAATCCCAGCTTCCATGTTTACAAGACCGAGAAAGGAATGAGTACTTTAAAAACTGTTAGAACCATTTTTGGGAATGAGTATCTTAGGAAAGAGCTACTTTGGCAAAATATGGTGGGATTTATTTTATGCTGTTTAGAAAGCCCATTTCAGATCCTTGTAGATCCTTGTGGGTTCCTTCCAACTCAGCATATCCTATGATCCTACGAAATTTTGGTGTTTACACCACTTTGGTTGACTTTGTTTTTGCATGTGTTGAACAGCCTCAGTAAATGACTGAGGCTTTTTCCATTTTTGTTTTCCTATCTTTAAAAAAAAAAAAAAAAGCAAGGCGTGGAATTGATAATGAGTTTGTTGCACATTTTAAATGATCAGTTCTCCCAGATTTCTAAAATTAGCAGTATGATTACCAATTTCGTAATGACTCAGAGTTCTTCCTTTGAATGGAAGCCCAGCTTCCCAAGCTCCTGTGTAAGACATCTCCTCTTGGTAGTGAATATCTTAATTTCAACTTTGGAAACCGATGTTAAATGAAGTGAGATGTGAAAAGGGGTGTCTGTGAACTGTTGAGTGTGGCTGGTGAGAGCAGAGCCTGCTGAAGGTGATGCTCAGTGGATGGTTGCTCCTGAACTGGCCCTTGCAGTGATCAGGGGCTGTCTCTGTCCCTGAAGAGGAGTTTCATTCCCTAGCATGGGGGATAAAATAGGCTGGGAGGGATGCAGGAACAGCCATCCCCTTCACTTGCTGCAGATCTTGGGGTTTCTTCTCACAGGATGGGTGGAAAAGGTTGGCTTTATGACAGCTTTTCCATTTAAGTGATGAAACTTCTATTTCTGCTCAGAGATTTAATTCGTCTGTGCAAATAGCAGCACCACTTCAGTTCTGTTCTTCCATCTTAGTGCTCACTAAAGCAAAGGCGTTCTTTAGTTGTTTGAACCACCACAAGAGCTTTAAAGCAACACATCAAGGCTGTCAGAGCTCTAGGAGCATTTGGACAATGCACAGGGATGCACAGGGTGGGATTGTTGGGGTGTCTGTGCAGAGTTGGTGGTTGGACTGGATGATCCCTGTGAGTCCCTGCCAGCTCGAGATATTTAATGGTTCTTCATCTCTTCACCATGCTGTCAGGAGCACGGATTGAAAAGACCCCAAATTCTCTTTCTCAGGAGCAAGAATGGGTTTGCCCTGGCTGCTCCGTGCTTTCCCTGGGAGCAGATGGAGCCTGGTGCCTGGAAGGGCGTCGCTGGGGCCGTGTCCTTTGGCACCAGCCCTGTGCAGACACCAGGGTGAGTCAGCAGTGGCTGTGAACTGCATTCCACTCTAATGCTTTGAGATAATCACGGAGGTGCTTCAGGACGATTATATTTAGGTGGGGGAGACATTGGCTTGCCTGTTTAAAAAATAATCGTGTTTTCCTAAAAACAACGTTTCCTCCTCGTTAGACTCTCTGTTGGATATTTAATTTTGAGCAACACTTGGGTTTTTATGCTGTCAGGTGGCAAAGCCCCAGAGCACATCAAAATACTTTCAGTGAAGCAGCATCACAGGCTCACAGAAGATTTGGGGTTGGAAGGGACCTCTGGACATCATCCAGTCCCTCTCCAGGCAGGGTCACCTGGAGCAGGTGACACAGGAGCACTTCCAGGTGGGCTTGGAATGAATCCACCCACCCCAGGCAGCTGTTCCAGTGCTCTGTTACCCTCCAGGGAAGTTGTTCTTCCACACTTCGAGGTGGCCTCAGTAAATAGATTCATATTTCCCCCCTGCTGCCCCCCCCACCCCAATTTGAAGTATTTTTCCATTGTCGTTCCTTACTGGCATATTGGGGAACACCTTTTGCAATTCTCACTTTAGATTTAAAAAGTAAAAATAATTGTAATGGTCACAGAATCACGGAATGGTTTAAAGGACCTTAAAGCCCATCCAGTGCCACCCTGTGCCGTGGGTAGGGACACCTCCCACCATCCCAGGCTGCTCCCAGCCCTGTCCAGCCTGGCCTGGGGCACTGCCAGGGGCGATGCATGGGTCAGCTTCAGTTCCCAGTGATTCCTGGTTGAGAGGGTGCTGATCAGTCAGAGGCTGGACTCCTGATCCTCGAGGGCTTTCCCAAGCCTGCTGGATGCTGTGAGGCAGTCCTGCAGCAGTTTGGGAGCAGGAATGGCTGTGAGCTGTGCCCGCACCCTCGTGCGTTGCCCTTGAGCGAGGGAGGGGAGCGGGGAGAGCCGGGAGCCAAGCGGGAATCGCGCTTCCAACAGCCTGGGAGTGCCCCGCTTATTTTGGAACTTTTTATCTCCCTGTGCCTGCGTGTTTGGAGGCTTTGGTGTTTGGAGCAGTGTGTGAGCAGGCTGGGAACGCTGCTAAGATGTTCTGTTCCCTCGGCTGGGGGGGTGTGTCTGCCTTGCTCCATCTTGCACCAGCTGGGAATCCTGGAAAGTGTCTCCTGTCTCAGCCCCTCGGAGAGGAGAAGCATCAACCACAGGCTGCAGTGCCTGAGAAAATGTAGGAAAGCTCATGGTTGTAAATAGAAACGTGAGCAAGTCGCTCACAGTTGGGTGAAGTTTGGGCATGTGTCCCGTGGATGACACTGTAGCTGAAACTGAGTTTTGTTTTGATGTGTCGAAATGAAATTGTTTTCCCCCTGTTGCCAGCATGAGGGCTTGTCTTCTGCGAGGAGTGCTGTGGAAAGCAGACTGATGTACTGGATTATTTTGCTGTGGTAATTTATAGTTTGTGTAGCCTTGCTGCTCAGAGCAGGATGCAAGAGGATGAGCTTTGGAGGGTAAATACTGGAACTGGGAGGAGGGAGGAATCAGGCTGAAATTGGGAAGGAGGAGGGAGTGATGGCGTGTATTAGCCAGGTAATTCACAGTTAATATAGAACCAGTTTCTTCTGCTTATGGCAAGGAATAACTGATAAAACAGTGAAGACGATGCTAATTATATAGCACCTTTTGTTAATTAAAGAGGTGTAAACTGCTTGCTGAGTAAAATAGATCAGAGGGAAATTCAAAGTTTGTGATTTGAGGTGATCCCAAGCTCTGTAAGTTAAGCACTTTAATGTTTGAGGGGCTTTCCCCCCCCCAATATGTGTTTTTTAGTGTTTGCACAAGTACAGAATAAACTGGAAACCAGACACAAACCTGTTTCAGTGTCTGTATTTAAAGCAGCCACAAATATTTATTTGGCTTACTCCAAAGCTTTTTCATATTTTTCTCTTTGTCTGTACAAATGATCTGTTGAATGGCCCAAGCAGACCAATGCCTATTAATACTTGGAATACAACACAGTAAATGTTAATTTTTTTTTTTTCAAGAGTACAAAACATTATTTCCGTGTATTCAGTTCCTAATGTTTTTCTGAAGCCTTGCAGTTAATGGTGTCAATGCAGAACTTGGTCTGTGCTGCTCTGAGGGCTTGTGGGAATTTTGCAAGGGTGGAGTAAAGTAGTTTGTGTCCTACTTCAGGCTTTTCTTTGTGCACAAGTAACTGGAATGTTAATATCTTGGAAGCCAATGCAGTGTCTCCCATTCTGATGTGATTATTCTTTGGAGCTTTGGTATATTTTGACCATGAAAACAAAAAACGAGTCTTAAAAGGATGGTATAATTTAGGTTGAGAGGGCCCTCTGGAAATCACCTCCTCCAGCCCCCCTTTTTAGAGCAGGGCCAACTTCAAACATATCATGCTTTGTTCTAGCTCCTTCTAAAATTAGTTTGAGGAGGAGTATGTTAATGTGGCAGGGTATGGGCTGATTTGAGCTGCTGCTTTCATTTCTGGTTCGCTTTTCAGCTGAGCTTTTTCGCTACATTATCATTTCTAATAATGCTCTAAATTTGGGAGGACTTTCTTTTCTGGAACTGTGTTTAAAAAGAAATCCATCTATCATTTCACCACAGGGAAAATAAATACCAGTAATTTTCTAGCAGTTTTGAGTTCTTTACTACATCAACTCTAAATGTAAACTTAAAATTTTCTTATTTGCCCTTTTTCCTTAGCACTGATTTATTTGGCTAAGAGGTACTTTTCTTGAATTGTTTTATCCTGGGTTGCTTTTGGCAAGTGAATTGCAGGTAGTTCAAAATAAGAACTGAGAATATTTGTTCAGAAGTGGGTAATTTTGGGGTTTTTTTTAATAAGCAAGGTATATAATCCTTTTCGGATCTGCACATTCCCACCTATTGCATGCAGTCTCTTGAGTTGTTGCTGTGATTTGGGTACAGCTGCACATTTGATTAATATCCATTGAATGCTTTTGGAGATATTTCACATGCTTGATAAATATTTCCATAACTTGCGTATTCAGATATTTATCCAAACATAATTGCTATGGGCTTTCCTGCAGAGAGGCTTGAAGGAGTGTACCGGAACAACATTGATGATGTAGTAAGGTAAGGCTTCATTTTCCTTTTTCTTAACTTATAAAACTTTGAATAATCTTTTCTACACTTGTTTATGTCCTGCTGGGGAAAGGCTGTGTGTGTTCTGACTTGCAGAAATGCTGAGATTTTTTTTCTATCTTGTAAATGTCGCCTTAGTAGCTTTCCTGAAAAATGTTGGAAACAACAAAAAATGGCCAGGCTGCTGTTCTGGGTTGATCTCAAGTGCATATAATCTGCTTTTTTAGTGTGAAAAATTGACTCTAGTAAGTTGTGTTGGAGTAAAAAAAGATTATTTACTTACAGAAAGACATCTATCCATGCCTCTCTTCAGTGTCAAGAGTTTCCTCAGGTAGCTGATGGTATTTTGGGATAAGTTTGCCCTTATCCCTTCTTCAGTTGATAAATGAAGTGCTTGATAAGTAAATTTTGATTTCAAATAGTAAATATAGGTGACTTTAAATAAAGGCTTTTACATTTGGTTGTGTTGAATAATTATGGAGAAGGAGAAAGATAACCTGAAATCTGTTACTACTGGTAAAAAAATATCCCTATAGGTTGTTATTTTTAATTTCAAATGAAGTCATTACTCTGAACTGCTGGCTACAATCGAGGAAGAGGTGGAGTGTAATTCATTTAGTTAAAACCCTACCTGAAAAGTGTGAGAGGTTGCATTAAAAACAAAAGCCTCGGTAGAAGCTACCAAAATTTTGTGGGTTTAGGATTAAAAGTTGTGATTTTTTTAGAGATCATTTGAAGTCATGAGCTCAGTAGCTCTGTAAGAGACTCTGCCTTTGGGGTGAGGGATCACGCAGGAAGGTTTTCAGGGAAGGTGGAGGGTGTGTCTGGGCAAGGAGGTGAGGTGCCAGCTGTGAGGTGCCACGGGGAGTGTCTCAGAATTGTGCAAAGCATTCCCACACAGCATCCTTGTGCCTGAACTGGAGAGACGTGGATTTGATGGATGGAGCACTCTGTGGATACAGGACTGGCTGGATGGCTCCAGGGAAAGCCTTATGGGCAATAGCTCATGGTCCCTGTGGAGAGAGCAGTGACAGGCAGGGTCTCTGAGGGGCTGGTGCTGCTCAGCAGCTCTGTGGGTGACAGTGACAGTGGCACTGAGGCACCCTCAGCACGTCCAGTGGTGACACCGAGCTGTGTGCCTCAGTCACAGGCTGGAGAGAGGGGATGGATCCAGAGGCACCTGGACAGACTGGAGGGCTGAGCCTGCACCAACCTCATGGAGTCCAACAAGTTCTACACCTGGGTCAGGCAACCCCCTGGGATGGATCCAGGCTGGGGATGAGCAGCTGGAGCAGCCCTGGGAGAAGGACCTGGGGGTGCTGGGGGTGAGAGCTGGGACCCAGAACCCCCCCGTGCCCTGGGCTGAGCCCCAGCGTGGGCAGCAGGGGAGGGGGGGGATTCTGCCCCTGTGCTCAGGTGAGACCTCACCTGAAGTTCTGGTGCCTCCAACATAAGGATGGGGAACTCTTGGAGCAAGTCCAGAGGAGGCCACTGAATTGCTGATGGGGCTGGAGCCATGGCAGGGGTGCCACTGGATGGGCTTTAAGGTCTTTTCCTACCCAAACTATTCTGGGATTCCATGATTCTGGAATGGTTGCTGGCATGGTTGCTTCCATGGTTGCTGGTAGGCAGAGATAGGGCATTTCCAAGGGGATTGCATCCAGGTTGGTGCAGAAGTGAGCTGAGTTCCTTGGTGCCAACCCTGGGAGGACTCCTCACTCTCACCTGACAGTGGCCTGGAGGCAGTGGCTCCCTGCACAGCTGCACTCAGCTGGGCTCCAGGGGCTTGGTTTTGCATGTTCCACTGTCATGACGAAAATCACCATCCACAAATAGCGCTGAGAGTGTCAGAGCCTGGAGCTGACCTGGCTGGGGGAAGTGCAGTGCCTGTATTCTCTGCTGCCTTGGTGAGCAGTCATCGCTTCTCCAGAGCTGGGCAGATCAGTGAGGGGCAGTGCAGCAGACAGGAAATGCTTGTGGAGAGAGAGTGTATGTGTGTGTGTGTGTGTGTGTGTGTGTTGGGATTGTTAACAGAGGGGGAAGCTGTGTTCTCTAATTAACACAAGAAAACATTGCTTAGAGAGGTTGGGGCTGCCCCTGGATCCCTGCAAGTGTCCAAGGCCAGGTTGGACTTTGGGGCTTGGAGCAAGCTGGGACAGTGGAAAGTGTCCCTGCCCATGGCAGGGATGGAACTGGATGAGCCTTAAAGGTCTCTACCGACCCACAAATTCCAGCCAGCTTTCTTTCCCAGCAGTCAGAGGCACCTTTTCATGAAGCTGATTGAATATTCAGTCCCTGATGACTCCACCTTTGAAAACTGTGGGATAAGGGCGAAGGCTGGACTTTGGATAAATCACAGGATGGTTTAGGTTGGAAGGTATTTAAAGATTATCTCCTTCCACCCCTGCCATGGGCAGGGACACCTTCCACTGTCCCAGGCTGCTCCAAGCGCCATCCAGCCTGGCCTTGGGCACTTCCAGGGATCCAGGGGCAGCCACAGCTGCTCTGGGCACCATGTGCCAGGGCCTGCCCACCCTTACAGCCAAAAATTTCTTCCTAATATCTAATCTAACATGGGAATAATTTAAATAAATATTGATAGGCAGGAGTCTTTGAAGGCCCTCTTCCATTCACAGCTTTGATTTCAGTAGCTTCTGGATGAAGGAAACTACATTTTAGTGGTTGAGTAGGTAGGTATGTGTAAATTGGATTTTAGTACTGGAATGCCTATATAATTATTAAGCTGTCCATAAACACTGATCAAAAGGAGCAGTGATCACCTAAAAGCATCATCAACCAAATTAAGATAAGCAGAGATGTAAATTAAGTGGCTTCAGGGAACTGGATGCTCAACTACTATTACATTTGTTGCCTTCTCTTATTAAACAAGAATAAAATGTGATCATGCAGCATTCTACATGCTGCTCCAGTCATCTTTTTATTGGGGACGGTTTTTTTCCAAGTGCTTTTTATGCAGAAATCCAAGGTGCTTGAGCTCCCGAGCAATTGGTATTGAGCCAGGATCCAGCAGTGGGCTTTTTCTGAATAGCTGGTACCCTGACAAATTCCAGGCTAATGCTGGATGAGAAGTACAACCTGCACTGCTGGCTGTCTCCTGTGACTGACATTTGGAGAGGTTTTGGATGGAATTTTGTCCTTAATAAAATCATTGCCTGGAAGCTTATACTCCGCAGTGTGGATATTCCTGGAAAGGCAGAGCCAGCTCTCCAATGTGTGTTAACAAACGGGAACATCTCCTGAAACAAATCCCCGTGTCCACCATCTTCTGAGGCTCTCCAAGGCTGCCAACAGGGGCACCAGTGGGAGTCATGGAATTTTGTTCCTGCTGTGCTCAGAGTTTCACACTCGGCGCTGCGCAAGGAGCACTCACATCTGTTCCCGTTTCAGCACAGGCCTTTAACCACAGAGCTGTTCTAGGTTCTTCTGGAATATTATGACTGATAACCAGAGCTTGTTTTTGCTTGAGCTTTCCAGGATTTTAGCAGCTAGTGTTTCTTTTCAATTTGAACAGCATGTTCTGTCATGGCTAATTAAATTCCTTCTGGCTGATGTGCAGATACACACTGTTGATGATGTTAAGTGTAAACATTTGCATGTTATTTCTTCTTGCACATTGCCAGGTGACACATCATATATAATCACAGCAATTCTGATGAATCATGCTTGCAGTTTGGCTCGCCGAGGCTTGTATGGGAAGTTTGTGTTCCAAAGTGAGCATGGAAATGAAATGAGTGTGAAAAAGTGTAGTGGTCCTTCTTCCAGAACCCAGAATATCACTGGGGACAGGCTTCAGTGGCAAATAATAAAAAACCTGGGATTTAAGTGAGTGATTCTGACTGGGACTGGAACACAAGATGCTTTAAATGCTTTTCTTCCTTGTGGCAAAATATTTTGCATAGGTGATTAAATAGGAAGCGTTTACAGATACCTGGTGTAATCAGTGCTTTCTGTTTGAAAATAACCAAGCCTTCCTCAGCTTCTTACAGTGATCTGCAGGTGTTTTAGGAACCAGGAAATCATGTACAGTAAATATTTCAGTTTCAGGTCAGATCTCCCTTCTTTGCATTAGTCATGTTATCCATGCTGTTGGATTATTTGGGTGAGTGAGGTTTCCAACACCCTGCCCCCTTTGATTTTTGGGGCACTGCAGGGCTGGGACTGGGAATGCAGAACTGCACATGCTGGATGTTGCTTTAAGGATGCTGCAAATTAAGGTCCATATTATTCAATGTATATTAATGCAGACTTTTTTCTTTTTTTTTCTCTTGAAGGTTTTTGGATTCAAAGCATAAAAACCATTACAAGATATACAATCTGTAAGTATGCTCTTAAAGATGCATTCTCCAAAATAATGACTTCTAAAAATAGCTGAGGAGTGCAAGTGGCTTGTTGCTGTCCTGAAGCAGAGCTGGAGATGTTTTGCACATTTCTTAAAACAATTAAGCCTGATTGAGAGCACTGGTACTTCATTTAGTGGAGCTGAGTGAGGTTAAATGAAATGCTGGTGTGTATTCATGTTACTTGAACGCTTTTAAATGACTTGGCATCCAGCCCATCTGGAGCTTGGGCCATGTGATTAAAAAGTGAAAAGTAATTCACAGCAGGCTTTCTGTTCATGTATTAATGTCCATTTGCCAAATGAATATTTTCCTGGGTTTTTCTCTGTTTTTTTTTAATCAAACTGCATTGGTACCCAGGCTCTGTTTGCTTCCTCCCTCTTCTTGTCTGTCCCTGTTTATTACTTTGAAAAAGCTGTTGGAGCAATTGGTGGTGGTTTCTGACTTCTCTAAGTGTAATGTTTTCCTCTGAAAATTTAGTTCTGTGGAAAGTTGTAAACTGTTACAGGAGTTTTCTGGTTTCAATGGATTTTTGGGGTTTTTAAGGGGTGGGGTTTTTGTGTTGGTTTGTTGGGCTTTTTGGTTGTTTTTTTTATTTCTTGTTTGTTGGTTTGGTTTTTTCGTTGTTGTTGCTGTTCCTTCATTTAATTAATTCATTAGCTTAGGCTAATTTTGTTTGTATAAATGATTTGATGATGTCGAAGAGTCATGGATTTCCTACCCCTCATTTTTTTCCTAAAAATCTAAGTTGGAGATTGATTCTCTGAACTGCTACAGCTTTATTACTTTTTTAATGAACGCATTTTTAAATATCTACAATTCATAGAAAAATTGCTGTAGTACTGAAATCCAGGCAATGCATGACACTGTAATCTGTCTGTCATTTAAAAAAGTATTTAAAAATAAGGATTTAAATCTGCCTCTAGGTTAAGGTAAAGGATTGTGCATCAATCAGCTGTTCCCTGGTATTGGAGAGAAGTGACAGTAGAAGCTGAGGAACCTTACAGTGGTCATTGGTGTTGTTTTGGGGCAGAAAAAAGAGAAATAAAAAGAAGAGACATTGGTCACCTTTCATAGAGTTCAGTAGCAAAATTATTTTTTCCAGCTTAGGAGCTTTCCAGGGTGTCATCCTTTTAATAGATGGATAAAATTTCTGGGTGGAAAGGCCAGTGCCTGCCAGAAGAGCTGATGGCTCCTTGGCATGGAGGTGCAGGTAGGGAAGGGAATTCCTGGTTCTCTTCCTTTGGAGTCTTCTGCAGCTCAGCTCTGGAGATGTGGATCGTTAAAAATCAAACCACCCTGGTTCATCAGCCCCCCTCAAAGCCTCCTGGCAGCCCCTTCTTGTTTTGGGGAGCAAAGCAGAGCAAGGGCAGCTAAACTCAATCTCGTGCTGCTGCCTGGGGTCAGTGCAGCTGTCACCTGCTGGGAAGGGTGGCCTTGGTGTCCCTGACAGGGTTTGCTGAGCCCCTTGTTCCAGTGCAGCTCCAGAGGTGCCAGGTAACAACCAGAGGCTGCTGGGGTAAATTTGTCAAAAAGGAGGATTTTAGGAAGGCTGATGAGCATCTTTTCAAGTATCACCTCCCTGAGGAGCTCCTTGCTAAGTTTCCGCTTTGCTGTCTGCCGGGTGCCTCATTTTACTGTAAAAAAGCACAGCTCAGTCCCCCAGCCCTGCACAGAAACAGCATTAAAGTTTGTAAGTGAGAACAGCAGTGATGAGACAAATGCATTTGATGTATCTGTTGCTGCTCTGTGTGCTTTCAGTGGGGAAAAAACTTGTCCAGGTGTGCCAAAGGTTTTTATCTTCGGGTTCTTCATTTAAAAATTGATTTTCTTGTTAACTGCAAAACAATCACAAATTAATCTTCCTAGAATTACTTTATTCATTCTCAGATGAAAAATCTTGGAGGATAAAACTGTCTGAAGAGGTCTTAATGCTTGTGCAAGCAAAATTTATACCCATAAAATGCCATCAGGTGAATTGTGGCAATGTTTGGTCAGGAGATGGGAAGGAATTGCATCCATCAGGTATTCCAGAGAATTCCATTTCTTCAGATTCAGCTGATCCTTTGTAAATAGTGATCTATTGTCTGTGTTTCAAAGGAGGAGGTGGGAATTCAGAGGAGTTACATGATTATAGTCAGAATTATTTCAAAATCTGTCATGGGATTTGAGTTCTCTTAAGGTAGCTGTTCCATGAAGTTGATAATAATGTGTGTATTGAGCAGTTTTATCTAAAAGGATTTAGAGATTTTTCTGAAACTATGTCAGTTATGCCCCATCCTCACATCTTGGCTTTTAACTTCCCAGCAGTTTGAGCTGTTTAATTTCCCTTCTTGTGCTGCTTTTCTCCTGTTGGCCTTTAACCCTTTGCTATTTCTTCAATATTCTCCTTAATTTAAATCTGTTCTTCCACTTGGATCTGTTAACTTTCCAGATTGTCACCTGCCCTGTTTTAATCATCTCCATCTTCTCCAGTGGGTTTCCTTGAACTGTCCTGCAGGCAGGTGGTTAAAGGAAGGAGCTGTGATGAAAATGAGGATTTTCTATGCTTGCTGTGGTCCTGGGGCTGGGCTCTGGAGATCTGATACTATTTGAGTTTTAGTAGTGTTTAAAAACCCCACCCCAAATGCACTTGAAGTGTTAAGCCCTCCCAGTACCCCCAGAGTGTGCTTTGGTGGGATTTCTGCTGGAAGTCCACACAAATTTAGTGCAGCTGAGCCAGCAGCTCTGCACTGGTTGTGTTCAGCTCCCAGAAGAGGGCAGAGAGAGGGACATGACCATGTGCTGTGCTCAGTTTGTATCCTTGGTATCAACAAAACTATTTTTTTATCCTTCATGGTACTCTACTCCATGATACTCTGAGTTCCAAATTTGATGGGTTTTCTGCCCATTTGTGGATTTTTAAAATGTTTTGAAGACTTTAATCTCCTACTCCCCATTTGAGCTGGGTGTTTCTTTAGAAGAAAGCAGGAAACTTTTCTGGATAAGATGCTTTGTGTTAACTGCTTTGCTTCCTAGCAGCTTCCAAAGTTCCTGTGCTGCTGGTTGCTCCATCCCCCTTGGATGTACATCCTGCATCCAGCCTCTCTGCTCAGAGGCTCGAGTGCAGATAATATTTTTGTGAGTCCCCTCTGCCAGCTTCACCTGGTCACTTCTGACCCACAGAAAGTGTCAGCAGTGTGATTGGAGCTGTGAAAGCTGCCAGGCTTTTCTCTAGCAGAGGGAAGAGCTGAGAAAGCTCTGGAATTCAGGGAAAGGGAAGCACTGAGAGCATGTGCAGCCCCAGCAGACCTGCCTGTGTCTGTGTCATGGGCAGAGCTCAGGGCAGCACTGGGAGGCTCCAGTTACAGTCACACAAGGAGCAGCCCAAAAGTTTGCGTGTCTGAAAGCCTCAACTAAGCTCCATATGGCTCCAAAGGCTGCAGGCATAACATACCTGGTAAGCAGAGATGAGTTCATAGCAGTCCTGAAACTGCTGTGGGAGTTGAAATCCTGTGAAGATACAGGCTGTAATCAGAACCAAAGATCTAGGTGTGATTTGTCTACTGAAATGCCTCCAGTAGTTGTGTTTCAGCCTGGTGTCCTCTTTCATAGAATCCCAGAATGGTTTGGGTTGGAAGGACCTTAAACGTCGTCTTGTTCCAACCCCCTGCCGTGGGCAGGGATGCCATTCAATAGATCAGGTTGCTCAGGTCCCCATCCAAGCTGGTCTTGGCAGGATTCAAGGCAGGATCATTCTCAATTTTCCTTTCTGAACTGCACTTCCACTCACATCATCTTTGCTGCAGGGAGCAGCTCCAAGGAAAATTCTGGAGGGTATCCACTCTTGCCTTGTTTCCCCTTACCCCAAGATCTGATCTGGTTGTCCTTGGTGTGCTGGTGTGGCTGGTTTAGAGCCCAGCTGAGGGGTGGTTTCTGTCTCATCACTGCTGTTTATCCCTGGGCAAGGCAAATCCTGTGTGGTTTGCTGTGCTCCTGTCTAGCTGGAGAGAGGGTCTCTGAGTGGGGAGAGACTGATGCAGCTGCAGAGCCTTCAGAAATGTGCCATTTCCCAGCTCTGGGGGGGAAAAAGGCTGCCTGGCCTTCAGGGTTCATTTAAATTCAGAGATCAATGCCAAGCGGCAGAGCCATGTCACTCTGTTTGATACCAGTGATCTCTGTGCTAACGTTCAGTGGGGCCTGTGGTGCTCCTGCCGTGTCCTTGTGATCCCCATGGCTCTGAGCACCCACGCTGCTGCTGAGGCACCCTGACCTGTGTTCTGAGTTCAGGATCAAGGATGAAGGTCACAACTGTCTGCTCTCCATGGCTTTGGTAGCAGAAAGCTGCTCCAGTGCTGGAGCTGCTCATGCACAGGGTTAGAAGGTAATAATACTTGCATGAATTGAGTCACACTGTGTAAAACACAGCCATGGATTACAATTACCAGAGGGTATTTGCCTTTCAGTAAAATAATTCACATTTTAGTGAGCAATCTGCTGCAAAACAATTTTTTTTCTGTGTGTAACCTCTAGTTTTAAATCATAAAGGTGGTGGGCATGCATGATTTTCCAGGGTGTGACAGATGCTGGGAGTGCCTCAGAGACTTGTCTTGAACTCTTGTCTATTTTTCTTTTTCAGATGTGCTGAAAGACATTATGACACCGCCAAATTTAACTGCAGAGGTACGTTTTTACTGCCTAATGTGTGTTCTCTTTAAACCTCAGTGAATGAAGGCCTAAAGGAGGAGCTGATGAATAGTCATGTAGGAGATTTGGGCACAAGGAATGATGTCAGATTGCTTTGAGTCATTGGAAAAACTTGCTATATTCTTGGTGCTTTCAAAAAAGTGTGTTCCTGACAGTTAAAGATCAAGATCTAATAAAAAGTCTACAGTTGCAAAAAAAAATCTCTGCAGAATGGGTTACACAGAAGTTTCAGTTCAGTGAAGTGCAAACTCCTTGTACAATTTACATGTGAGGCTCAGAGGAGTCTGATTTTTATGAAGGATGGAAATGGAGAACACTGAAGCCACTATCACTGTATGTATAAAGGAACTTGTGGAAGATCTGGCAGATCAAATGATAAAAAGGAGATTAATTCCCTTGTGATGTCTCTTAGAGATGAGCTGGGTCTTAGACACTCTGCAGAGCTACCAAAAGCAGTGAGGAATCTTTCAGGGGTGCCTTTTGATCAAGTCCTTGTGAGTGGATACCAATGTAGCTGTTGTGTCAGTATTACCTCCCCAGGTAGTAAATAAATGCAGATTTACCTTTGTTCTTTGGCCAGAGGAGCATTTCTTGCTCAGAAGTTGTTGTTTCTGTGCTTCAGGTGAGGGTAGATGAGGAGTCCTCGTGCCTACGGAATCGTAGGAGATGAACAAATTTTGGGCTTATTCTTCATCATAGCAATGGCTCAGCTTCTGTTTTTTCATTATTATTATTTCAAACCATCCATCTAGTTATGAAGAGGGTTTAGAACGTGACCAAAATGTAAATTGGCTGCTTTAATGTCTGAATATAGAAGGACTGAAATGGTCTTGTTGAAGTCATCAGCGCTTCTGATTTGCTCTTAAAATGTTGAATGACAGTGCCCTGAAACCTCACTCCATGCTCACCAGCCAGAAAAAAGTATTTTAGGATCTGCTTGGGCAGTGCTTTGGGTAAGAAGAGAAGAGGACATGTTCTAATATGGCCAGAACATATGTTTGCTTTAATTTCTGCTTTTTGGTACGGGGGTGCTCAGCTCCCTTCGCTGTCAATCCCAGCCTGAAATGCTGTTTATGACAGCACCTTTCACAGCTCCTCTGCACAAGACATGTTGCATTTTTTAATTTTCATCCCCGAATTAGTTAACCTCAGATAACCAAATTGGTGACTCAGGACTTCCCTTAGCAGAGGAACAAAAGTTCTACTTGAAAATCTCCTGAAGTGAACTGACTGCAAAGGGAACTTCTGATTTGTACTGAGCATGAAACACCAGAATAGTTCATTATTCACCCGGGATGATCTTGCATTGCATTAAACCCCAAACACTGAAAGCTCTTCATCTTCTTTGGGAAGTGTGTGTCCATGGTTTTTCCAGTTTCTGAAATCCTTCCCTGCTGGAATTGTCTTCTGCTTTGCCCCAGACTTTCTTTTTTTTTTTTTTTCTTTCTTTTTTTTCTTTAACTCTTCCGTGTACCATGGGTTTCTTCTTGCAATGTGTAGGGGCTGGGAGAGAGCAAGCAGGATTATTCTCCAAGCTGTATGTTCCATTGTAAGGAATCAAAATCCAGGGAGGAACTGCATCTTCTCAAGGCTCTGCTCAAAACTGGGCAGATTAATATTTCCTTCCTCTTACACTATCCCAGGGCACCCATTTCATCTTCTCACTCCAGCTTTGAAGAAAGTACCACAAGATTTGCCTTCGATTTCAAATCTTGGAGAGCATCTTCAGCATCCTGTGACTACTTGGGAGTTTTCAGGCTGTTCTTTCAGGACTTCTTTACTCCCCTTTTCATGGAAACGTTGCTGGCTGTAGTTGTGATAGACTCAAAGCTGTACAGACAAATTCACAGCATTTTTGCAGCTTCTTTTCTTAGGAATTTCTAAATAAATTCCATCTTTTAAGTTCACATAAAACTTTGGGGATCATTTGGGAAGCCTTTGGATCTTCTATGTGGAAGAATTTGTGTGTTTGTGTACAAACATGAACAAAACTTTCCCAGACTCTTCCACACACAATCTCTTCCACAAACATGCGTTGCCTCTTTAGCAAAGATCAGCTTCCCCATTTGTTCTGGGCTGTGAGGAGGCAGTCTGTAGTGTGAGTGAATAAACTTGTTGGTCCCTCTAGAAGGCTGTGGACTTGTCCTGCAGTCCTTCAGCAATTCCATAACTTCATCCCTCACTTGTGCTCTTGGAGTCCTTGGGGATTCATCAAAAGGAGCCTTGCGTGTGTGACTACTGAGTGGTGCTTACGAAACCAATACAGGCACTTGCCAAAAAAATGAAATGTATTCATTTTTAGCCCAGAAAAGGAAATGGTGTTTCTAGCTGAGAATTTTGAAGTGAACCAGGGTTATGTTTATCAGATCCCAAGGCTGTCGGTGGGGAATTGGGGTGCGCTTCATCAAGTGCTGTTCTGCTGAAACCAGAACATTGTGTGTCATTCTGCTGGTCAGGGTGATCTTGTCCCTCATCTGATCGGAGGTGGGTGAAGTTTGGGTGCTTCTCTCTGCTTAGCACTTACTTTTTTGCTCTCTTGAGTTTTCTTGCATTTCCTGTTTTGCTTGAAATTCTTTTCATCCCTAGATGGAAAAGTGTGTGTGAATACACCCATATCAGAAAGGACAGCGTTGTTCAGTGCTTTGACTGTAAACCCCATAAGTGTTGCCAGTGAGATTTCTCTCCCAGTGACCATTTTTGAAATATGGAAATGGCAGGTTTTTGTTTCACAAGGCCTTAGAGCAGATTCTGAGAGTTTATTCCCAATGTAGACCCAACTGTGCTCAGTAATTTTTCAGCAAAGTTCCTCTTGTCTGCTCAGTGATTGAGGTCTGGCCTTGTTCTCTCTCAGCAGGTAGTTTAATTATTGCTGGAGTAATGGCTTTTCACAAGGTTATTCTGTGTGCCAGCATGCTCTTAAATTCTAGAAAATTCATGTTACAGAGCCTATGCCACTGAGTTCAGTAGAGGTGTGAAATAGCTGCTCCATGGAGCAGGATGCTTGCTTACAGATTAATGGAGAAATGTCTGCACTGTTTATGATACACTGAATTAAAAATGCATACCAATATGTAGGATGGGCTGGGGGTTATTGAATAACTTAATTTTTACATGCTTGTCACAAAGATGACCTGAACTTGCTTTGCCTTTTGAGGTTCTGATGATCTCCTCCTTCTCCCTGCAGTTGCACAGTACCCTTTTGAAGACCATAACCCACCACAGCTGGAGCTCATCAAACCTTTTTGTGAAGATCTTGACCAGTGGCTAAGTGAAGATGACAATCATGTGGCAGCAATCCACTGTAAAGCTGGAAAGGGACGAACTGGTGTAATGATTTGTGCATATTTGTTGCATCGAGGCAAGTTTTTAAGGGCCCAAGAAGCCCTAGATTTCTATGGGGAAGTAAGGACCAGAGACAAGAAGGTGAGCTGTTGCTGTTCTTCTGTCCCTCTGCCTGTAACTTGCAGCTTTTCCACCTGGAGATCCATTTGATGCTCAAACCCTTTAAGTTGTGATTTAGCTCCAATAGGATTGGATCAGTGCACTTGGAAATGGAAAAGCTTTCCTAAGCAGCACTAACCTTTAGTCACAACACTAAACCAGCCTGGTTTTAACATGTCCTGTTCAAGAGGACCTGGACAGTTGATTTTAAATGGCTTTTTCAGCACTGTTCTGCTGTGTGGTGCATCAGGGGGGCAGTGAACTTTCTCGTTCAGCATTTTCAGTCCAAATGAGAGGATTGTTCCAGCTGATTTTGCCCGAATGCATGAGTTGTTCATCTCCTCAGGTTCCCTCAACTGCTGTGGTGGGGTTTGGAGATGCATTAGGGGAATATCCCAGCTGGAAGGCCCATATTGTTGGATGCCCCTTGTCAGTAAATGGTGGTTAAGGACCTTCCTGGCAGGGTGAGGCCTTATTAATGAGAATTCAACCTCCTTATTTGAAATCTTCTCCAAAGATGATAAGATGTGACTTTTAAGGTAATTTTAGCAAGTTTCCCTGGTCATCTTCCGTTGTTTCCCTGAGTGTGTTGGTTGAGCATCCCAAGGGGATCATCCCTGCAAGCCTGTTTCAACCTCTCCAAGCACAGAGCTCTCCCTGTTCCTGGAATATTTACACAAGGTATTAATTTCAGTGTGTTGGTCTCTCATAAGAAGAGCTTCATGTCTGAAGGCTCTTGAGAGCAGAGATGTCACATAAGGAATTTTAGAATTTGGGGTGTTAATTCATTGGAAGGAGCGAGTAACTCCTCAGTTTGCTCTGCTGACGAGATGGAGCTCATGTTATTCCATGTGCTGCTGAGCTGGTTGTGGTGTAATGCTGGAGTGGAGGCAAGGTCAAGGTTTCCCATCAAAACTTTGGCTTTTGGTAAAAGTGCATGAGAGAGACTAGGAATGAGCAGTGTGCTGAATAAACAGAGTAGATAACCTTTATCAGCAGGAGTAATCTCTAGAGCTGAATAAAGCAGCATGAAAATGACAGAACTGAACAAATACACAGTGAATGCTGTGCCTCAGTTTCCCTTTTGTGAAAAGAAGGTTGTGTTTCTGCAAGTTGGGTGTTTATCAGTACCCCAGGGGTAACTTGGGCACTTTGGAGGGGAGGGAGAACTCAGTGAACAGGAGTAGTGAGAGCCTTGTTTACTTGACTGTAAATACTGTCTGTAACCAGCAACTTGTTTTGGTTTCAGTGTCTCTACTGCAAGAGTTGACTTTTTTCCCTTCCCAGCTCCACTTGAGCACGGTTATCTTGATGTGGCCAGTGGGCAGCATGTGATTCACATAATCCTTCAGTAGTGTTTATAAACAGGTATTGCAGTGCAGGTTTCTGGAGCCTTTTCTTCCCTTGTGGCCCATATTTTAGCGTTATATGTCAAATGCTGCTCTCTGATTTGATATTTCACCACACCTTTGTATAACTGACTTCCTCAATTCAAAGTCAATGAGGCATCAAAAGAGCTGTTTGCACAAAGGGCCAAGCAAATGCCTTTTTTCTTTCTTTTTGAGCCAATGTAGATATGATAAAGGAAAATTGGCTTTAATAGGGACCCGATTTTCTTGGTTTAAAGCGAGGACAAGGTGCCCACTTTGCAGCTGTAGCTGCTGAGGAGAGCCCAGCTACAATCACTGCTGCCATTAATGCTCAGGGCAGAGTGCTGCTGCGAGGGCTCTGGCTGTGCTGGCAGGAAGTGTGAGTCTAATTGCAAGAGGAAGTATGACTAATTGGTCAAGAGCACAGCCCTGAGTACTTCTGGAGCCAGCTTTTCCCAAGTGCCTGCCGGGAGAAGCAGCTCCAGGGAGGCCTTTGCACCATCAAGTGAGAGTTGTTGTAGGTGAGGCTCAGAGTTGCTGCACAGGCTGTTCTTGTGCTGGGTAACAAGACATGGCAAAGCCCAGGCTGGCTGTGACCAAACCCTCTCGTGGGGTGTTTAATTCCCTCTACAAGCTGCCTCTTTTGGCTTCTGAAAGTCATTGTAGTGGGGGGAACTTAGAAGAAAGGGAGTGGTGAAGATTAGGACGTGTGGGCTGCATGGTTTGTGTCTGTCAGTCTCCACCACTGGAGTGATTTTTATTTATCTTTTGAACCAAAGGAGGCAAACTGTTTTATGAGACGGGATGAAGAACTGTACTTCTCTGTTGTCAGAGCTGGGGAAGAAGTAACCCCCCAAGAAGTCCCCTAAAGAAGCTGCTGTTTCCACTGTTTGAAGTGATTAGTTTATCCCACACACTACTGTGGTGACAAAGACTGGCTGGCAGCGTACCTTCCTACAGCTGGAGAAGGTCTTTATTTGTTTATTTATTCCTGCTTCTGCCTTGGAGGGTTTGTGGTGAGGATTAGGCTTGGAAGGAAGCTCAGTGGATAGGGATCAGCTGTTCAAGTGCTGGAGATGATCCACTCAGGAACATTCTTGGAGCACTATATGGTTTTGTTGTCAAGGATGGCTCCTAAGAGTTCTCATGTTGGGAAAGGCTGAGAGAATTGGAATTGTTCAGCCTGGAGAGGAGAAGCCTTGGAGTGACCTCATTATGGCCTTCCAGTACCTGAAGGAGCTGAGAAGAAAGATGGAGAGACTCTTTACAAGTGCCTGGAGGGACAGGACAAGGGGACTTGGCTTCATGCTGATAGAGTAGGGTTAGATGAGATATTGGGAAGGAATTCTTCCCAGTGAGGATTGGGAGTGCTGAGAGAAGCTGTGACTGCCCGTGGATCTCTGGCAGTGTCCAAGGCCAGGCTGGACAGGGCTTGGAGCCACCTGGGACAGTGGAAGGTGTCCCTGCCCATGGCAGGGGTGGCACTGGATGGGCTTTAAGATCCCTTCCAACCCAGACCATGCTGTGTTTCTGTGGTGTTGCTGTAACTGAACAGGAAGTGAAAGCCAATTACTTTGTGTGAGGAAGCCTCAGAATGACCCTCTGAGCAGGGCAGAGATGCCATGTCTGATGTCAGAGCTCGTCAGTTGTGGTGGTGCCTGTTTGCTGGACACGCTCAGGTGCCAAAGCTGATGCCCTAGGCCTGCTCTGATGCTGCAGCTTCACTCTCACAGTAGGGTGTGTTCCTAAAGGCAATGTGGGAATATTGTTTCCGAAATATTTCTTCATAATCCTGGCTGTGCTATGTTGAGAAGAGAATCAGGAGAAGCACCTGACAATGTTTGGGATGCCCTGGGAAGCTCTGGCATAGGGACCAGAGGAGCTTATCTCACATCCATTTAAAAATTGTGGTGGTGATAGATGGGAAATACAAGCGTGAACTACTGCCCTGTCCTTGTTCTTCTGGAGTAAAAGTGAGTGGTGGTTGATTGCACCCCTTGGAATATTGTTAGCTTGTTATGAAAGTGTTCTTCTTGGAATTCAGACCTTTGGAAATGGAGAACTCTTGAGTTCTGCTTCAGTGGGACTGGTTTTAGGGTCTCAGGATCCAAGGGCTGTGTCTCCAGGGAGTCAGACTGTGGCTGGAGGGCTAAACCTGTCCTGTTGGACAAGAACTGGCTTTGCTGTGGGATTGACTGTCAATGTGAAAGCGTTCCCTTGGTTCTGGTCCCAGCCTTGCGTGTCCTGGCCAGGTGTCCCGGGATTTTTCCATAGGACACATCCACTATGGCACAAGGAAGTTCTGGGCAGGGAAGGATGTGTTCTCCTCACCTCTGTGCTTCCCTCCTTGCCTGGCAGCCCAGGCAAGCTCTGCTGGCCTGCTCTGAGGCTGGAATTTGCTCAGATCCCAGCAAAAAGAACTTCAGAGTTCCCTTAAGGGGTGGATGTGATAAGCACTGGGAACATCTGAGCCAAAACCACGGCCAGTGTACAAGGCTGCTGGGGAAGGTCATTGTGCAAGTGCTGCAGGGAAAGGGCTTTTGTGTAATTTAGAAGCAGCTCAAGTGATAAGGAGACATAATTATCAACTTTTTTTTTTTTTTAATGGCAGGAAGTGACTATTTTCATACGTGCAGAGTAGAGATTTACTACATTAAAAGCACTCTGGCTGCTCTTAGCTCCTGGCTGTTGTGAGGTGAAACTAAAAGTATAGAAATATGAAGTCTAGGTTTTGTCACCAAATGCTCACAGACTTGCGTATGAAAAATTTTCGTTTATCTCCAGTTTATTCCAATTGCACATTCAGTGTTAATCAGATTCCTTACTGATGCTGTTGCAAGTCTGCAGTAACAGGTTGTTCTAGGCCATATAATGCATTTTCTGGGAACGAAACAATTTTTCATCTTTATCAATTTTACTTGGAAGTATTGGCTCAAAGAGCTTTAAAACTGCTCCCTTATTTGAAGCTTTGAGCTGATTTAAAATCAGTAATAAAAACATTCTTAGGTTTTATGTTCTCAAAGCAAAGGTTTAACTCAGAGTTTGAACACTTTGGGCTGATGGGCACAAAAATGTGGAAATGAGACTTTCCACATTTTTGGGAAAAATATTCCAGGATGTTTTATAGAGAGAAGGTAGCATCAGTCTTGAGTACAGTGATATTAGCAAATGTTAGTCTTTTCACTTAAAATGCTATCAAAATACAATTCCTGTAGTGGTATGTTTTAGGATTCCTAAATGTAGTGGTGCTTTAGAGTACATTCAAGGCATCTCTTGTTAAAGATTGGATGCTCTCCATCCCCAAAAAAGCAGCAGCATGAGACTGTTTTTGATGTGACCCTCAGGGTGCCTGTGGTGTTTGTTTGTAAGAAATGGGAAAAATCTGCATTCTTTGCTTCATTGCTGGAGATGGATGTTTGGAGAGCACAAAATCACAGAGGGGTTTGGGTTGGAAAGGACCTTAGAGGGTATTTCCAGCCCTCCTGCCATGACAGGGACACCTTCCACTGTCCCAGGCTGTTCCAAGCCCCAAAGTCCAACCTGGCCTTGGACACTGCCAGGGATCCAGGGGCAGCCACAGCTGCTCTGGGCACCCTGTGCCAGGGCCTGCCCACCCTGCCAGGGAACAATTCCTGCCCAATCTCCCATCCAGCCCTGCCCTCTGACAGTGGGGAGCCATTCCCCCTTGTCCTTGTCACTCCAGGTTCCTTCTCCTGTTCCTTTTGGCCTGAGGCCCTCCAGCTGGAGGGGATGGGCAGCAGCCCTGTCAGTGATGCTGCTCAAAGGTTTCTGACCCTTGTTTTCCCTCTGTTTAGGGAGTGACAATTCCCAGTCAGAGACGCTACGTGTACTACTATAGCTACCTGTTAAAGAATCACCTGGATTACAGACCAGTGGCACTGCTGTTCCACAAGATGATGTTTGAAACAATTCCCATGTTCAGCAGCGGAACTTGCAGTAAGTACCAGCACCCCTTCCCCTCTGCTAGGGAACCTGTTGGCCTTTTAGATGGGGTGATGGCACCAAGAGCTGCTCATCTTGGAGAAAGTCACATGGAAACACCTCACAATCCAAAATCTGCTGCCTTGGTGGGCTCTGTCCACTGGGATCCTCCCAGGTGTAGTGTGTGAAGGACTCAGGATTGTTTTACTCCAGCTTTAAACTGGCAAGTGTTTTAATGGTTTGAAGATAAGTGATTCCGTATGTAGAACCACTGAGGCTGGAAAAGACCTCCAGGATTGAGCCCAGCCTGTGACCAGTCCCCAGCTTGTCACCCACCCCAGAGCACTGAGTGCCACATCCACTCCTTCCTTGGACTCCTCCAGGGATGAGGACTCCACTATTCCATATACTCCTTACTTTTATGAAAAGCCTCCTTTTTTTTTTAACACAGCAACACTTGGGAAACATGAATTGCTGAAAAACATTTGCCTAATGGCATGTTGGCTTCCAATGCAGCAACATCATTCTTCCCATGATGTTAAAAAAAAATAAATTAATCAGTTCAACTGGGTAAATATCTAATTAACTCTGGAATAAACTTTCCTTTATGTGGAGGTTTCTAAAGCATTAATACACCTGTAAATGATTAATCTCATCTGCTGATACACTGTGTTAGTGAGGAACAGCAGATTTTGTGAAGCTTTGAAATACAAAAACAAATTCTGCTCTGTCCTGTGGGCTGTGTTACTGCCTTGTGTTGCGTGCTTGGTTTTTTGTTGGTGGAAAAAATCTAATGGTTTTGCTATGGGGATTACAGCAATGTGTAATTAATTCCAGTGCCTCCTGTGGCTTTGATTAAAATTGCCTTGTTAAATATTGTTGTGAGACAGTACCTGAACATGTAACACACACAAGAAACAATGGAGCAGCTTGTTAGGCTGTACAGGAGGAGGGAGGGAGGAGCCTCTGCCAAAACCCCTCTGCCTTAGGGAAGAGGTGTGGAGGTTACAGATTTCTGCAATTATCACTTATTTAATGTTCTGGATGAACTGTGCTGTACTTGTGAGTCTGAACCGCTCAAGTGAGCGCTGACTTGTGTGTCCGTGTGAGGCTGCTGGGGTGGTGTTTACACAGGAGGATGTTGGAATACACAACAGATTGGCCAAGCACCTGAGAAGATAAATTAACTATCAAGCTCAGCAGTTGTATGCTGCAATATTTTAAGTTTCTGTGGAGTTCTCAGTGATTTTTTAGAATGTGAAGTCGATGGTCTGTTTTGTGTCTTTAGTCGTGTTGTCAGCTGTGATGGCAGTAATTTAACCAACGTGATGACTTTCAATCTGCCTTCCTTGTGATCCTTCTGCTGCTTTAAAGTCACTGATAGAGCAGAGTCCAACCTCTAGGGCAGAATGAGGAGATGACAGAATTTCACAGCTCTGAGGATTCAAGGGAGATAAGGGTAGAAAGAGAAACTTGTGTGGAGACCTCACAGCACCTTCCAGGGTCTGAAGGGGCTACAGAGAAGCTGGAGAGGAACCCTGCAGCAGGAGCTGTGGTGATAGGACAGAGGGAAATGGCTCCCCACTGCCAGAGGGGAAATTTAGGTGAGAGATATAGAAGGAATTGTTCCCTGGGAGGGTGGGCAGGCCCTGGCACAGGGTGCCCAGAGCAGCTGTGGCTGCCCCTGGATCCCTGGCAGTGCCCAAGGCCAGGTTGGACTTTGGGGCTTGGAGCAGCCTGGGACAATGGAAGGTGTCCCTGCCCATGGCAGGGGTGGCACTGGATGGGCTTTAAGATCCCTTCCAACCCAAACCATCCTGGGGATTCTCTGAGCCTGCCAGTAATAATTTCATTGCTGGGCCCTTAAGCAGGACAGTGTGGGTGTGTTTAGGAGGCACTTCCAGGTTCTACAGGGGTGTCTGACCTGACCATTTCCAAAGCAACCCTTCCTAAACCGGACCAAAAACCCCTTTTGATTTCAATGTTACCCCTGCAGATTTAATTGGGGAAATTATTCCGTGGTTGGCACTTCTCTGGTGATGGTGATTTACAGGGCCAGCTTAGGCTCTCTTGGTGCTGATTGGTTTTCAGTATTAATGTTCAGTTTTGTCCTTGTTTTTGCTGATTTGTGGAAGAGTAGAGTCAGTTTGTGCTGACATGACCAGCCACTCTACAATTGGAAGAAGAGGTGAGAGAGAATAAAACCTCTCACTGTTTAATAGAGAGGAGAGGGGAAAATGCACGGAACAGTCAAGGAGTTGTCACATTTTACAGTCTTTATATTAAAAAGAAATAATGTTTTAGGAACTGCCTGGTGGCCTGAAAGTATTGCCATGAAGGATAAAAATCTCTTAAGGTTGTTTCCAGCAGCATCTGGCAAAGTTTGATCCCCTGTGGTGTTAAACCCTTAATAGAAATCTAGTTAACTTTGAAAATATCACAGCTCACAGTTTTGTTTCTGCTAGCAATGTTGTGCTTTTTGACACTTTTGAGGCTTTTCTCACCAAGTGACACTCTTGTTTTGTCACACAGATCCTCAGTTTGTGGTGTACCAGCTAAAAGTAAAGATATTCACCTCCCCTTCAGGACCCTCACGACGTGAAGACAAGTACATGTACTTTGAATTCCCTCAACCTTTGCCGGTATGCGGTGATATCAAAGTGGAATTTTTCCACAAACAGAACAAGATGTTGAAAAAGGTTAGTTTCCTTGCTTTTTTCTGGAAAACATTGTTGGGCCAGCCCCTGCTGCTGGGGGTTGGGATGTTGGGTTATTTTTCAGGGATGTGTAATCACGGCATTTTATTCTTTGATGTCTGCTTTTCCCAAGGAGCCAATCGACCACAAAATGAAAGCTGGATGTTTGGGGAGTTGGTGAGATTAAGTACAAAGGTTGGATAAAAATGATCCTGGGTCTGTATTGCAGGCATTTGGGTAGTACTGAATAATCTAATTGAGGAAGAAACATTCACCTTCTAAAAATAGACTTGCATACTGAGCAAGTTAACTCCAGCTGTTTTCTCCACTAAATTTTCCTGAGGTTTGAGCAGGCACAGAAGATCCTGTCTGTGCTGTTGGCTGATTTGTACCCATCCGTCAAATTTAGCTGAATTTCTGAGATAATTGAGTTCCCACGCACTTTGTAAAAGTATCTCTGCAATCTCTTCCACCACCTCTCTCTTCCCAGCTGCAGTGCCTTGACATGAGAGGTTTAGAAGAGCTGAAGCTTTTAGCAGAGTCTCAGTTGTGGAAAAAAAATTAGTCTAGGACTTAGTTTGAAACCAAAGTCCGCCAGTTCTTAAAGCTGAAACCCTGAGTTTCTTTAGTTCTGGTGCTTGTGGAGCCACTTTGGATCTACCAGAGTGAAAGGTGAGGATGAGACTGCTGCTTAAACGCTACCTTGGTATTTGCTACTTAAAACTCCTCATCAGCAATTACTCCCTATTGAATGGTGGTTAGAAAACTTAAGAGCATTCAGTGAGTGAATTCATAAAAGTAAAAAATGCTGAAGTGGCTCAGGAGACAAAGAAGTGATGAGGTAACATCACTTGGAGCTGTGCACACAGGTTGTACAGCTGTGTGTGAATACACATGCACACTGTTGTGTGGGCTTGCTTGTGTGAACAAGTTTAATTCGTGTGCTGGTGGCTGCAAGAGTTTCTGGACAGTTCCTCAGGGGCCCTGTTTTCTTTCTCTGCCTGTTTGATGAGATGTTTTAGTTAGTCAGTGTAGCTGTGTGCAGTAGAGAGACTGTAAAAGTAGAAATTCTACTTCTGAGCTGAGCTTATTGACATGCAGCAGCCAGTTTTGAGAAGAGCCTTTTAAAGGAGCACCCAGATGAGTAGTGTGGGCTAAACATGAGGGATGCAGGGAGGAGATGATGCAAAACCCCAACATCTGAGACAAGGTCCTGCTTTATCTGCTCTCCTGTCTGGACTGTGAGTTTGTTGTTTCTTTGCCATCTCCAGTAACACATGGATTGCAGACAGACCTGATGGGAAGTGCTGTGCTGCCCTGCCCATCCCTGAAATACCAGTGTGCAGGTCAGCTGCTGGGCTCTGTAGCTCCAGGAACAAACTCCTGCATTTGTTTTACCCCTGGAGAGAGCACTGAGATCCAGAGACAGTGTAATGAGAGCCCCTCATGAGCACACACAGTTTCTGCACCTTGAATTGGGTCTTCAGGAGGGTGTAGAAGTGCAGAACCACAGCAGGAGGATTACTGTGCTGGAGTTTCATTTCAGAGTTGTCAGATTGTGGTTTCATTTCTTAAGAATCTTTGTAGTTTCTAAGTAGCTGGTTGGCTGGGTTTTTTCCCCCTTTTGTCTATTCTTATCAAGTACTTGAACTATCTGGGTTCTGTGGATTACAGATAGTGCAGTTTCTCAGTGATTTTGGCCTGGTAGAGCCAAAGAAATGGTGAAGGTGGTTCTTTTCACATCTGCAGATTTTTCTGAGGTGGAAACTGCCCCTTCATCACCCAGTTAAAAAAACACCTTGATAATCTCTCTGAAATATCTGTTGAATCAAGTCTCTTACTGTCTCAGTTTTCAGTATGAATGGAGGACAGAGGAAACATAGGTGTGAGATGTTCCACAGTTCTGGTAAGATCACCTCTCTTAGTTCTGCTGCAAATGCAGGAGCTGATCCTTCCACATGGTCCTTGGACAGGTGGATGCATGAAGTGAATAAGGTGAGAACAGGGCAAAGGAGTACTGGTGCCAGAAGAACCTGCCTTGGCTCAAACTGAACACATTTCTCTGTCCAGGTGTTTCACATCTGGGCCTGTTCCTTTTCTACATCAACTGTCTACACAGCTTTTACCCAAAAGCCCTCCACAGGAGAGACTTGTGTTTTAATGATCCTTTTGTGCAATGATCACCTAATTCACGAGGAACAGCATAATTAGGAGTAGTAGCATCTTATCTTTCAGAGATTCTGGTTTATTAACCAGGTCTATATGAAAAGCGGAATTTTAAGTCTGTGGCCTGTCACTGGTTCTTGTTCTTCCCAGGTTTTCTGTGGGCAGATTATAGGTAGCTAAACTAGTCTTAAAGACATCACATATTGACCAGTCTGCATTTTAACTTTAGCATAATAAAAACCTAAGAAGATCAATTAAAAGTGTAATTCCTGATCTGTTCTGAGCCTCAGGCTGGAGAATGGCTGTGTCTCATCTCCGGAGATGAAGAAAACTTTTTTGCCCTGACTCTGGTTTGATGTTTGATAACACTGATCTCAGCTGAAGTGCCCCAGATTCCCTCACCTGTCCTTGCTTCTAAATTTCCCAGTGCTTTGAAGAACAGCATTATCTGCAGAGCTCTCTGGAGGGAGGGCCCTCCTCAATTTTGCTCAGGCTCATTTTGGATAAAATCATAATCCATAAACCAGACCAAACCTGAATGACCAAATGGCTTCAAACACCTAACATTGCAGAGTCAGTGTGAGGTTTAAAGCAGCCACATGTCCTTTCTTCTAATGGCAGAAGTTAATTTAAGCAAATTCAGTGGCTTTTGGGAGCTGACCTCAGCCACAGGGTCATTGATGCCACTGGGGTATTGGTACAGGGCTGACAGCCCTGGAAAAGTTTCATCCCTTCCATGGTTTCTGCCACCTGGCATCAGTTAGTAAGTCCCCAGCTCTTGGTCTTTTCTTGTCTAATCAAGTTGTTTACTTTATTCTCAGACTATTTCTTCAGTGAGCTGTAGCTACTTCCTTTCAAGAATGAAATGCATGCCCACATGAGAACAAAATGGCTTGAGGCTGCAGTGCCGTGACTGTATGAATTTCTGATGGGTAGAAGTTAATAATTTGGGGGATTTTTTTTTTTGGAGCATGGCTTTTTGCTGTAGCTTGACTGTTGTTCCATCTCAGACTGCTGCTGTAGTCACTCTAGTTTTGCTTCCATGGATCTCTGCAAAGCCTTTTTCTTCCAGTTATTGATGTTGACATGATAATTTGAAAGTATTTCAGAGTATCCTTAGATCACTTGGTTCAATGGGAGTCTGTTTAAAAATAATACAGAAATCTTCTCATCTTCCTGCCTCCAGAGCCTGGGGGTGAAGGAGACCTTTTTTTTGGGAGCCCTCCCAGTACAGATGAGAGGGAAATGTTGATGTGGGTTTAATTTGTGAGAGTCAGTGGTGTTTTATCCCCAGACTCCAGCGTAGGAGGGCTGACAGCATTGTTTGAGCAGTTGCATTTCATCTCTCAAGTCTGGAGATAAGTTCTGCTGCAGAGTTCAACAAGACTTTGGGCAGTTGCTGTTAAGCAAACGCTGAGGAATGAACTCTGAAAATGTCAGAAGACTCAGTGGTGATCTGAAAATGGTACAGGAAGTTCCATCAGGCAGGCCTGGGGAACAGGCTGAACCATGATCTCCATTTTTGGAGAGCATCTCCAAACCCTCAGTGGGTGCTGCAGAGTGACTGGGAGTGCCTGTACATCTCTCTGCAAAAGTTAAGCTCTCAGGAGGACTTGGGAACTACTGATTGATGGCTTAAATCTTGGATTTGGACCTCAGTCTGCAGCTAGAGACCAGCTCTAGAGTGGAGAATGTTTTTCTGTCAGTCTGAGAAACTGCACAAGGTAGGGACAAGCAGTGTTTGTCAGAATTGTGGGGTTAAATCAGCCTCTGTCTCATCTGATACTGCACTGGAGATTTATGGCACAGATTTGGTTATGGGAAGAAGTACATCTGTGGTTTATTTTTTTTTTTAAAGACAGATGTCTGTGATGTAACTGGAAGTGAAGCAAAACACATTGAAAAACAGTCTCTAATACTTTTTTCTCAGAAGTCTATTCATTAACTTGTGTTATGTGAGCACTTGGTCTGGTATTTTGATTTGCTATATAAAGCCTGAGTTCAGTTCATGCCTTGATTTTTAAAATTCCTATCTTTGGCCCATATTACATCATCTTTCTTCCTTGTCTCCCATGAAATATCTTGGGTCCTGACGCTTCAGCTGAATCCTCACTTTGAATAATGGATTTGCTCTTCAGTGAAAATAGTGACACAGTTATTGGCCTTAAGAGCTAATTCCAAAAAACATGACCAAGTCTTCCCTCAATTTGAGTGGCCATGCCATGTTCCAAGACCCATGAACTCAGTTTATTAGGCTAATTAAGTTGTGTAATGGGAAGGAAAGGAAAATAACTGGATGCTTTAAAAAGCTGGAGGGAGATAAAAGGAGAAATGACCATCTCAGCTGAGTTGTATTGTTTAGTTTGAGTCCCTGAAGACCTCTGCAAATTTATCCCAAGGAACACAGATTAAAAGTTATCTGGTGAGAGGTTTGTTGTCTGTCAGCCCCTGTCAGTGAAGCTGAGTCCCCTCAGCCCCTAAAGTGCCAGCTGAATCCCTCCTGGTTCTCCACTCATGCAGCTGAAGATGAGGCATGAACAAAACTGTGCCTTCTGCTTCTGCTGGCATTGATTCCCATCCAGTGGCCTCTTTTCCTCTGGCACTGCTTTCCCACTGGTGACAGGAGCCATTCTCCAACCATCCATCCCCTGCAGCGTGTCCTCCCCTCCCTGGAGGTGACACTGGGGACCAGCACCCAGAGGGTTTTCAGCAGGAAAGCTGCTGCTTGTCTCTGTTCTGACCTGAGCAGGAATGACCATCTCACCTCCCTGGAGTCTGTTCTGAGGGACTCACTGTGTGGGTGAGGAGGAGCCTGGATCAGGGCACCATGGGCTTGTCCTCTCAGGGATTTTGTCTGCTGCCTCTTCCTCTGGGAGAGACATCAGCAGAGTGAACCCAGCATATTCATCCTCAACTTCCAGACCCAGGCAGGGCATTTCTAAGGCTGTTCTTGGGGAAAGAGGAGGGTGTGAAATGTATAAACAGGGCCTGGCAAGAATCTGCTAACTGTTGCCTCCCATGGATGGGCTCCAACAAGGTTTCTTCAGAGATGGGATGGCTTGAAGGGACTCGGTGGCAGTGGAAACATCTGTTAGACTCCCCAAGCAACTAATTTGCTAGATGAACTTGATTCCCAAAGTGCTGGAGAGAGGCACATGGTGAAGTGGAGAACTCAGTTACCAGAAGTGTTCCTGGCTGGATTTTTAACTTCTGTCTTGGAGTCTCTCAGGTGCTTACAGAAATGCAGACAAGCTGGAAGTGGGTTTGTAGGCTTCACCTAAAATACTGAAAATCAGTCTGCTGACCTTTGGTGGAGAGGGACACTTGTGAATTCCCAGTATCTTGTTTGAATAAATTTGTGAGGAGGATGAGTGTGGGTTAAGAAGCAATCCAGCTCTCCCCTGCAATCATTCAATGGCTCAGGAGAATGCTGTGGTATTTTGCTGGTGCCAAACTGCCTTCAGCAGGAGACCTGCTGGTGTCACACATGCTGGAACCACTTCTGGTCCACCTCTGATTTCCCCCCAGCTTCCTTACCAGCAGAGATGAATAGGAAGATAGGGCAGGACATGGATTTTCCAGTAAGAAATTGGAATTAGATCTCCTTGGTAAACCAAAATATGTAAGTTAGCTCTGAAGGAATGAGTTTGTGTTCTAGTCCTGTGTAATACCAAGGAATGTGAGGTTCTGGAATGGGTTACTTTCCCTGCAGCTTTAGCAGCAATGCAGGAATACTGACCATTTGCGTCTTGGATCTTGGGCCTGAAAAGCCACATCTTCTTCAAACAGAAGATTTCACGTGTAAGGAGCAGGTGGATGTAGCTCAGTGTCAGATGGAGAGGGGTTTGGTGTGTGATCAGGACCGAGCTGCCAAGGAGAGCTGACCTTGGAAACATCAGCTCTGGGCTGGCAGAAAGCTGCTCCTCCAGAGCCTTCATGATCTGTGATACAGGGATGTCCTGCCTCTTGGTACCGCTGGAGCTGTGGCAGAGTGGAGAATCAAGCTGCCGATGGTCATCTGTCACATTCTGCTTCAGCTGAACACCCTTCAGCTGTCACTGCCTCGGCTTCTCCCTAAAAATTTCCTTCTGAGCGGCAGGACAGCAGGCACTAACTCTGCCTTCCTTAGTGCTGCTCAGCAAAGGTCTGAGTGGGTGAAAGCATCTCAGCAAAGCACCCATGAATCCTTTGCTGTGGTAGTGGGCTTGTGGTTCTGCTCAATTGTAACTACTTCTGTATAAAAATAAAAAAAGGGGAGATTCAGTATTGCTCACCTCAGCTGGTTCATGCAGGTTGTCTGTTGGATTTAGGGATTGCTTGGCAAGGTGTGAGCAAAAAAATTTTTTTTAATGCCTTGTGATTGCGAGTTGTAGTTTATTGAATTTATTATCATCTGCTTTTATTGCAGGTATGATAGTTTTAAGCCCAGCTCTCCACGAATGACTTCTAAAAGCTTAATTGGTTAAAATTAAGCATGATGAATGCAGATTTTTGCGTGTTGTCCAGGAGATGTGGTGAAAATGCCTTTGCATGCAATGTAACAAATAACATACTGTTGTCCAACCAAGTTTTGCCTGATATTACAGATCTGGTTTTGACCAGATGTTGATAGCAGTGTAATTAACGTGCCATTAGTGAATACTAAAGCAAGCTTGTTTTCTGTGTTCTTCCTCCCCCAGGACAAAATGTTTCACTTTTGGGTAAATACATTCTTCATAGGACTGGATGAAAATTCAGACAAAGTAGAAAATGGAAGCCTAGTTGCAGATCAGGAACTTGATGGTATTTTCAGTACCGAGCGTTCCGATAATGATAAGGAATATTTAATCCTTACATTAACAAAAAACGACCTAGACAAAGCAAATAAAGACAAAGCCAACAGATATTTCTCTCCAAACTTCAAGGTCAGTATATTTTATGTGTGAACAAAGCTGAAAAGCTGCATGATTTGTTTGTCTTGCCTGTGGTGGGATCATGCTGTGTAGAAGCTGAGTTCATGTGTTGATATTGCCATCACTTAGGAAAGCTTTGAGCTTTGTACTTTTATCTGCTTTTGGGGGAGCCGATGGATGTTGAGAGGCTGGGGTTGAAGTCTCCAGGTGTTTATCAAAGCCATCAGAGATGTGGGAGAGCTGCTGACCAGGTGGCATCTTCCCTGCATTGCCTGAGTTCTGGGCAATGAACACACTGGGCGCACTGAACCCCTGAGCTGATTTGCAGCAGTGCCTGTTTCATGGGAAGCAGAGGGGGGCCACAAGGAGGATTTGGGGTCTGCAGCATCTCCCTGATGAGGATGAGGCCCAGAGCTCAGTCAATCTGGAGAAGGGAAGGCTAGGGGAGGATCCCATCAATTCACACAGGGGAGGGCAGAGGAGGATGGAGGGTGCCAGGCTCTGTTCAGTGGTGCCAGTGACACAATGAGAAGCAAAGGCCATAAACTAAAACACAAGTTCCACCTCAACACGAGGAAGAACTTCTTTCCCTGGGGATGGCAGAGCACTGGAACAGCTGCCTGGGGAGGGTGTGGAGTCTCCCTCTCTGAAGACATTCCAGGCCCACCTGGAAGTGCTCCTGTGCCTGGACAGGGGGTTGGACTGGAGCTCTCTCATCTCCAGAGATCTCTTCAACCTCAGCTGTCCTGTGATTCTGGGAATACCTTACTCTTGCAGTTTAGCTTTAGGGAATATGAGCCATTGCCAGCAGTGTTTTAAACATGCAAAAGACATTTGTAAGAATTCCAGCATTTTCTAACTCCCTCGTAAAAGATCAGCCAGTGCTCATTTGAAGGTAATGGTCATAGCTGCTTGGAGTATTGCTTGGATCAAACTTCCCACACATGAGTCACCCATTAGAGAGAGTGTTTTATTCATTCCTGTGCTCTCTTGCTGTAATCTCCTGGTGCTCTGGGGGTTGGGGAAGGGTGGTGGCATGGCCTGGTGTGCTGGGATGTCCTGCTGTTACAGTTCAGGAGCACCTGAGCACTCAGGCAGACACAATTCCTGCAGCTGGGCTGGATAATCCTGCTGCTTTACCAGGTCTTTGTTTTGCCAAGGGTGGTGCTGAGAGGCTGGCAAACCTTTCTCTGGGGAGGGGAGCACGAGTGTGACTCAGGGTAGCAAAGGACCTGTGCTATTAAAATTTGCTTTGTTGCCTGTGCTCAGTTAAGTCTGGGTTCCCTTTTTAAAAGTTCTTTTTTCCTTCCCCAGGTGAAGCTATTTTTCACAAAAACAGTAGAAGAGCCATCAAACCCAGAGGCTAGCAGTTCAACTTCTGTAACACCAGATGTTAGTGACAATGAACCTGATCATTATAGATACTCTGACACCACTGACTCTGATCCAGAGAATGAACCTTTTGATGAAGATCAGCATACGCAGATTACAAAAGTCTGAATATTTTTTTTATCAGAGATAAAAAAAACCATACAAAAAAACCAACCATGAAGAGAAACAAACTTGAATAAACTGAAAAAAAAAACAAAAAAGGACCTTTCTAAATGGCAAAAGGACATAGTGTCAGCTTACCAATTATAGGAACAATTCTTTCCTGACCAATCTTGTTTTGCCCTATAAATCTACAGGGTTTGACACGTGTCCAGTTGGGGGGGGAAAAGAAAGGTTACGTAGCTCTTATATGTATATACCTTTTTGTGTCAAAGGACATTAAAACTTCAATTAGGAACTATAAACATGGCACTTTCCCATTTTATTCCAGTTTTATAAAAGTGGAGACAGACCTAATGTGTATGCGTAGGAATTTTTCCTTTTGTGTTCTGTCACCAAACGAAGTTTCAAAAACCGAAAAAAAAAAAAAAAACAACCAATTACAGGTTCACATCCTGCCCCTTTTTTTGCACTTGTGTGGCAACAGAAAAGTCTGCAGTTGGCTAAGAGATGTTTCCAGAAGGTTTTTTTTTTTCCTACATTGTAATGCATGTTTTTTGGATGGGGGCTGGAAGGTGATGCTCGGAAAGGAGCGTGGCCTGTGTACCGTATCCGGCTGTTCCATGCACCTTTCCTCAGCATGCTGCCCTAATTCATCCGGGACAATGGGTGAGGAGTCGCCGCTGTCACTGCTTGTTGTTTGTGCATTTTTCTTTTTTTTTTTTTTTTTTTTTTAAAGTGTAATGGTGCTAGAAAAGGCAGCTAGAGGGAGTGATTCTGTCTAGGGGTACAGGAATGAACCTTCACGACACCCACGAGACCCGCGCGACGAAGGGAGACAAGGAATTGGGGTCACAAAAAACAAAAGGAAACACAGCAACAATGACTTAACCATACAAATGTGGAGGCTATCAACTAAAGTAAGAGCTTGAAACAAATGGTTACAAAATTTGACAATGATTTATTGGGATTTCTTTTTTTCTGAATTGTAATGGCTGCTCCATCTCCTATGTAATCAAGGCCAGTGCTAAAAGTCAGATGCTCTTAGTGCAAAAACATCAGTCAACACCTTACATTTATATTAGTAGTTTTTTCAATCATATTCCTGCTGTGAATACTTCATGTGCTGCATTGCAAGCTTTTTTTTTTTTTTTTTTTCTTCCCCTCTCATGAATATAAAAAGATTTTGTGATGGTGCACAGGAAATATCGTTGGAGATTCTCCAGGTTGGTGTTTGTTTGGAAGATTTCTGATGCATTTATTCAATCAAACCTCTTTCAGCCGTTCCACCCCTTTGACCTTACACATTCTATTACAATGAGTTTTGCAGTTTTGCACACTTTTTATTTTTTAAAAAAAATGTCATTAACTGTTAGGGAATTTTACTTGAATACTCATTACCTGCAACGTTTAAAAAACGGACATTACACACCAGAGACAGGAAACCAGTGTTGCAGTAAATTCTCAGCACTGTAAAGATTAAAAAGCAGAACTTGTCCCAAATACATTACTACAGAAAACAACCCCTCAAACCACCCAACAAATCGTTCTTCTAAACCAAGTGGCGGTGTTGGATTATTTGTTCCTAGGGACACAGTTAAGGACAGGGCTCAAAGTTGGCTTCTGGTGGACCATTGTCATGCCCAGCCTGAGGTGCCTCAGGAGTGCAGCTGCTGGTGCATCCAGATGTGAAGTCACTGCCAAAACAGGCCCCTCTTAAGTGGGCCATGAACAGCTGACCCCAAATTGATGCTTGTTTTAGCATGTAGTACACACATCCCCCCGCTTAATTAACTTCTTGGTGCTGACATGGATGTTCATGAGCTGTGTTCTCAGCCAGAATTATGAATGGGATCTGTCAGAGCCCTGTACAGCAGCATTAATGGTTGGAATTTGAACCACACAAGGCAGGACTCCCACTAATTACAATTGGTAAACCAAGGTGTAAAGGGCTTTTAATTTTTTTTTTTCTTTCTTAACTGGTTTCTGGTGGTCAATTCTGCTCCTCAGATTCATGATTCTAACTTCTAACAGAGCTGGTAATACCTTCTGACTTACAGGTTTAATTAGACTTTAATGGATCAAGGTTCAGTGCTCATTGTGATGAGCAGGAGGTGGTTTTTCCTTGGGAACAGGAATTTTAACTCTTACCCTTCCAATCGTGTTTCACCCTGTCTGGTTTATAACAGTTGAAAGTTGTGTTGGCTTAATAAACCAAACTGTTCCTGCTTGGATAGTGTTGGGATCTTGGCACTGCTGCGTGTCCCACTTTGGATAATCAGGATTGGATGGTGCAGTTCCAGTCGGTGACGCCGGATCGGGAATCAGGACGCAAGGATGGGTTTTTGCACTGTTATTTTTCCTTTGGAATGTGAAGGTTGGAATGAGGGTTTCCATTTTTTTTTATGTTTATTTTTAATTTTCTCCTTTTTTTTTTTTCTTAATGTTTCGACGTCTTTGAGAAGCCTTGCTTACATTTTATGGTGTAGTCATTGGAAATGGAAAAATGGCATTATATATATATATTATATATATAAATATATATTATACATACTCTCCTATACTTTATTTCAGTTACCACCCCCATAGAAGTTGACAAGAATTGCTATGACTGAAAGGTTTTTGAGTCCTTATTAAAACTTTATTTATGACAGTATTCATAATTAGCTTGAGCTGCATTCTGTAGGTAATCTTTCCTTGAGTTTCTGGACTGTACGCTTCAGCCTGTTGGGATGTGCAAGAGCTTACATGTCTGAAACTACTTGAAGGCATCACTTTGGTAAGAGCTTAACTGTAAGGCCCTGAAGCATCCCCTGGGCTTGGGCAGCCCCAGTGAAAAATCTTTGCCACAGCTCCTCCAGGGCAGCTGTGCAAATCAACCTCCAGATTCCTCCCCGGGGCACACATTGTAAACTGAAGTGGAGTTTACATGCAGCATCAAAATCAGCTTTTCCAGATTTAAAAGAAGAAACAAAAAAAAAAAAAAAACCCAAACCCTTCAAATAATCCAAAAAGAGGATGCTGGTGTGCAAGTTCCATGTTTAGTCCTAGCAAGTGTGTGCAATATGTTAACGATGCCTGTGGTTGCCACGAAGTGCCTCGTTTACCTTCTCAATACTGTTGGAAAGTGTCGTGCATGCAGATGGATGGGGTGGGACTGTGCACTAAAAGGGGCTCCAACTGCAGCATTTTGGCAGAGCTGCCTTTCTCTGCCGGTTCAAATTTCCAGTCTGTTTTCATATAGCATATATATATATAGATACTAAAAGAAAAAAAAAAATCAGTCTGTTAAGCAGCCTTACTCTGATTCAGCCTCTTCAAATACTATTGTGCTGTGCAACGGTGGCTCTGTGTGTAACTGAGAATACACAAAAACCAAGTATGACATGTACAGGATAATGCCTCATACAAATCAAGATGTCCGTTTGTTATTGTGTTTAACAACCCTTTATCTCTTAGTGTTAAAACTCCACTTAAAACTGATTAAAGTCTCATTCTTGTCACTGTGTGGGTGTTTTATTGCAGTGTTCTGAGCTTGGCAAACAGCTGAGGTGTTGTACTTGAAGAGCTTGTGGGATTTGGAGTGCGGTGCTTGGAGCCAAGGGTGCTCCTTGTGCATCCAGGGCTTTGAAGGGAGCTGCAGCTCCGAAGCCTGATGTGTTCCAGAGGTTTGACCAGTGCAGATGTGTGCAGGGATATCAAACCCTCCCTTTGTTGTCCTGCTGAGGGGCAGGGGCACCTCCTGGGGCATCAAACCAGCTGGGCAGGTGCCTGTCCCAGCGCCTGAGGAGCTGCAAGAAAGATGGAGACAGACTAATGACAAGGACCTGGAGTGACAGGAAAAGGGGAATGGCTCCCCACTGCCAGAGGGCAGGGCTGGATGGGATATTGGGAAGGAATTGTTCCCTGGCAGGGTGGGCAGGCCCTGGCACAGGGTGCCCAGAGCAGCTGTGGCTGCCCCTGGATCCCTGGCAGTGTCCAAGGCCAGGTTGGACTTTGGGGCTTGGAGCAGCCTGGGACAGTGGAAGGTGTCCCTACCTATGACACTGGATGGGCTTTGAGGTCCCTCCCCACCCAAACCATTCTCGGATTCTCTATTTAGTCTCCAAGAGAACTTATTTCAAAATGCACCTTATAAAGAAGTTAATGTTGCATCTGGTGCATAATGAGACATGAGTCTCACCTGAGAATTCTTTTCCTGAAGTAGCTCTAAATTGACAATGAGATGCCTTTTTCCCTATGGAATGATTAGATGTTAAGGTTGGAAAGGCCTTTTGAGGTCAAGTCCACTGTCAGGACAGATCAAGCAGGTAATTCTGGCGGTGTTCTGGTTGCTTGGCTGTTTTCAAGCCAGATTTTAAAGTGGCACTTCAATCCCAGGTGGTGTTCCCAGGGTTGCCCCTGGGCCTGCAGGAATTTGAGAGGGATGAGGAGGAGCCAGGGTGCTCTGCTGCACCCCCAGATGACTTCAGGTGGCTCTGGTTACTCTTCCTTCCTTCCCACTACTGATGAGGCCAGCCCTGGCCCACATTTGGCTGAGCATCTCCAAAAAACTCCAGTTCTGTTTGGACAGGGCAGGTTTTGGTGCTCTGTGGGGTGCAGTGTTGGCCAGGTGAGTGGCACAGGTAAGGGTGCCACAGCTACCCAAGCTGTTAATGCTTGTTCCTTTTGCTGGGGTGAGCTTGGCTTGCATCCAGAAAATGAAAGCAGGGTGGGAAGATGCAGGGGAAGGCCAGGAAGCTCAAAGGAGAGTAGTCTGAACATGGTTCACCATGAGGAATTTCTATAAATACAGAGATCTCTGTGTGAAGGGCTTCTGCTCTGGAGACAGGTGAGAAGTGCTGTGCATGAAGGATTATATTTGGCTTTTACACTCTTGTCCCATTGACTGAAAGCCCCATGGCCCAGCTAAAGGTGATTTCTGGGCAAAAATGCTCGTTTTTTCCACTCTGGTGACCGTTGTGGAGCTTCCCAAGGAGGTGCTGGGTGCCAGCACAGAGGACAATCCCTGTGCTCCATCCCCACCCCTGCACTTCCCATGTTCCAGCTCCAGGACCTGGCTGAGCTTTCCCAACCACAGCAGGGAGCAGCAGCTCAGCTCATTCCCATCCCTTTCCAGGCAGCCAAGAAGGGGTGGTTAATAATTCATTGTGTCTTCTTTTCAAGCTGCAGCAGAGTTAGAAATTGCACTCTTTTAAAAAGGAAAGATAGAGGAGAATTTGAACCTATTTTGTTTTTAATTTTCTGCAGTTGGTTGGCTCTGAAATGAGTGATGGCACCTGCCAGTGATGGTGTTTCCATCAGGTTCCCTGGGGTGACCTGGGTGCAGTGGGAGCTGGACTGGAAAAAAAAAATAGCCCAACAAACCATTCCTATAGATGGAAAAATTCCTATTGATGCAAAGGGAAGGAGGTTAAATAAGGAGCCAGCTCAGTGTCTTCTCAAAGAATTGCTTCTTTGGCTTCTTGTCACCCTCATTCTTTGGTATCTTCTCAAACCCCATCTTTCCACATCTGTCCCTGCTAATTCTGCTCCTTTTTCTTTTTTCTTTTTTACAATCCTGTGCTAGGCAGATGAGAAAATCCCTCTATTTTGAACCGATGGCCCCACTAAAATAAAAAAAAAATTACTTATTTCTTTGCCTTTTGCCCCCTGTTCTTTGAGACTTTTCCTAGCTGGGCTTTTTTAATGGCATTTCAATTTTTTTTCCACGTGTTTCTTCTCATTTCACACTTATCCTCTGTGCTTTCAAACTTTTCAACCACCGCTCTGTGTTGCAATGTAGGACAGG
>VZSR01000745.1:1783367-1808487 GCA_013398615.1 Brachypodius melanocephalos
CCCTTCCAACCCAACCCAAACCACTCTGGGATTCCATGATTATTCCCCCTTTGCAATCCTTCTAGAAACTTTCTCCAAGGGACAAACACAGGAACACTCAGGTTTGGGCTATAAACTGCCCTCCTGCTGCTCAGTAAAGGTTCATTGCAGTGAGACCTTGACCTGTGTCCGTGGAGACCCAGGTGGAGCAAAGGATGGCACAAGAGAGGGAGAGTTGCTTCTTTCCAGGTGCATCCCTCCCTCCTTCCTCCCACCTCATCCCAAGGGTTTAATTCCCAGTGCAAAATTCACATCCATGGAGCGAGCTGCCCTGAGGTCTCCAAGTTCCCCTTTTAAACCTATGGATACTCCCCATCCAAGCCGGCAGATCCAGAGGGAAGCTCTCCGATGTTGTAGAAGGAGGCAGAAGGAAGAAACCTCCCTGCACTTCTTGCCCCGTGCCAAAACGTTAACACAGCCCATATGTCCACACAAGAAAAAGAAAAAAAAATATCCTGCCCAAACCAGCTGTGCCTCCACAGGGAACAGCCTCGGTGCTTTCACGTCCTTTCACGTCGCTCAAGTGGGGTGTAAGGTTAAGGTTAATTAAGGTTAATTGAGAAATCTCTGGAACAGCCCTTTGAAGTAGGGGCAGCCCAATCCTTCCTTTTCCTCCAGCTGTCCCAGCCCCGCGGGCAGGGCAGGTGGGACTGAAGAAAGGATTTTTATGGCTGGGGAAGGAGTGGGAATGGGTGGGAATCCCACCGAAGGGAAGAGGGCTGGCACCACAGGGCCTGCCAGAGGGGGCAGGAGAACCTCTGCCATCATCTCAGATGACGTAACTGGAGATGTTAGGACCCCCTGGGATCCCAAAAATGTTGAGCAGAGCTCAAGCTGAATGAGTGTTTAGCAGATTATTTGTGTAAGGAAATATTCCGTGTGATTGTGCGTGAGAAAAGAATTCGCTTTTTTCCGGGGTTTTCCAGAGTGTCCCTGCTAGAAACGCCTCTCCTTGAGCACAGAGCAGTGGCTGACACAGGAAAAGGTGCTGGGATTTCTTTTGTGCTGGAAGAGCACAGTAACAGGGTGGTTAAACCCAGGAGTGTCCCACTGTCCAATATTGGACACGAGGACACATCCACTGCCTATAAAATACTGGCCTCATCTCCTTGGATCCATGTTCCCTGTGTTATTTTAGCCTTAACAGGTTTATAGCCCTCTGAGGGACAGAGACCAAACTGGCCCTGATGTAAAATAGAAGGAATCCTGCACAAATGGGGATATTTACTTTATTTGCATTTTAGCTCATTAGCCAGGGCAAACCCCTGGCTCGCTGCCCCTGTGTGAAGCAAAACCAAATCATTTCCTCCTCGGTGCAGATTTTTGGAGCTCCAGGCTCATTCCTCGGGACTTAAGCAATGTTTAAAACACAGCTGCAGGTGCCACCATCCCCATCCCCATTTCCAGGCGTGTTCCTGTCACACCCTGGGGACACCAGGAGCCTCTGGTGGCAGTGTGGATGGAGCTCGGTGGGGATGGAGGTAATTACAGAGGGATTTGGGATCTGGGCTCTGCTCAGAGCCTCAGATTCACCAGCACAAGCTGAAGCAGGGGAACCCCCCTCATTACTGAAATCCAGGCTTTTCAGCACATTCCTTGGCTACCTGGAAAAAAGGGGATATGCAGGATGGTAAAGCTGAGGGACAACGTGAGAGGATCCATTCGTTAACCGGGTGCAAAGTGATTCACAAAGGGAAAAGAACCCAAATGTCACCAGCGAGTGCATTGGCTCTGCTATCAGCACTCCAGAATGACATCCCGACGTTCTGATGGATGGCCTCTGGAAAGAACTAGCCCAGAGCTCAGGAGCACCCAAAAAAAAGCCAAAATGATGAGAGGAATTATAGGAAAGGAAGGGAGAGCACCAGGATGCTGCAGCACAAATCCACCACTCCCCTCTGTCTCGGATGCTGGGAGCAGTTTTAGTCCCCCCATCTCAGAAGGGGCTGGGAAAGCTTTGGGAAGGATGAAAAAAACTGGAATAGCACCTGTAGGAGGAGCTGGTTAAGGCAGATCCCTCTGGGTGCCTGTGACAGGTCCTGCTGTAAGAAATCAGAGTGTGGCAGGTGACACCAGCTTCAGCTGGGGACAGGTTTAGGTCCTGTCCTGAGCAGGAGAAGGGTGCTGCTCTCAGGACACACATTTCCTCTGCAGAGTCCCCTGGTTTGGGGGATGCAAGGAGTTTTTTGTGAGTTTAAAAGGGTGATGAAGGAGTTAATGGATGAGGAATTCCTTCCAGGGTGCTGACGGCTTCCAAAATGACCCGCTTCATAAAATCAAAGGGCCAGAAGCTGCGAGAGCCCCCAGGTGAAATTTCCCTGCACGTTTCCCTTGTTCTTACACCTTTCCTTGGGTTTTTGGGCAGGGTTGGAGACACACCAGGCTCAGGGGGTTTGCAGCAACACAGACATTGTCACACTCTGCTGACACAGGAAATCAAAGAGACCTTCCCTTGTGAAGACGGATGTGATGAGCAAGTGATTTCTGCTTTACATCCTCATTCAAGCCGAGCACCTGATGATGAAGCCCAGAGCTCAGAGAGCGAGGGATGGAAAAATTCAACTCCTCCAGACCATTCTGTTTCAGAACACCTGCGCCACCAGCTTTCTGAGCAAAACCACCACGCACAGGCTGTGTCAGGATCCAACCTCTGAGCAATACCGGCAGGATAAAAGCCAAGCCGACCCAAATGCTGAATAAGCAGAGAAACCCGGGCCACTTGCAACGTGTTCACAGCTTCTCTTGCCAGCAGAAAAGGGTCCTGGGCTTCTGGGTGATTCACTTTGTGTCATCTGGCTCCACCTCAGAGGTGAGGGTTTCGGAATTAGTCACGGCCCCGTGCTAACGGATCGGGTCCTGTGGTGCTGTTGAAGTCACCTCGTAGCTTTGCACCCTTTGAACCCAAAGAGCTGCTGAGCAGATGATTTCAAAAACGAGACCTCTTCAAAATGAGACCTCCCTGCTCTTTTTTCCTCCCCAGTTTGAGGTGGGTTTCATTCCAATGAGTCCTTGTTTCAGACACGCTGGTACGCTCGATACTGAGTGAGGCTCTGCAAAACAATCTCAGCTCTTCATTGGGAAGAGTCAAATGGGCTTTAATTATTGATGAGACAGAGCTCTCAACCACTGCCCAGGCACCACAAATTCATGTCCAAAATGCCAAAGCCTGTCTTTTCTAATCCAACCCACACAAGGAAGGAAGAGGCTTTGGTGCAGACTGCCTGGGGGCCTGGCCATGGACTGGCAGAGATGGAACAAGGTGGAGTGAGAGTGCTCAAGCATCTAAAAAGTACAACCCTCTTTTGACTCCATGGATGCTTTTTTCCTCCCCTCCCTCAATTTCTTCCCCAGGGAAACTAGAATCTGACACACAAGAACAAAAAGAGAGAAACCCCAAAGTCTTCCTTAAGCCATATATCCAAAACTACTGTAAGAGGAAAGTTCGGAAGCCGGAGAAAATTGGGGTTTTGTGCCATATAGGGCTATTTTTAAAGTCCCCAAGAGAATTCTTTTGCCCTTCTCTCATTAAAAATCTGCAGTGGACCCTGCACAGATGTGTTTTCAAAGGTGTAAAGAGTTGTCCAAGAAGGTGGAGGGATCAGGAGACGCTGTTGTGAGGGATGTGGTGCCTCAGCCTGGCTGGGATGCAGCTGTGGGGGAAATACCCACCTTGATCATTGTGGATGGATTGATGAGCTGACTGCAGTTATGAAGCCTCCCTCAGGCTGTGCTTTCTCCTGAGTGGAGGCTTGGCTCATTTTCCCCCACTTCTCAACTCCATGGCCACCTTTGTTTTACCCGTGAAGCCTCCTTGGCCGAACAAATATTTTTATTAATACTCATCAGCAAAAACATAAACAGATACTGAGTTAGAACCACAGGCTCAGCTCTGATTGTTTGACCTTTAGTTTCTATTGACAACAGCAAAGTAAACAATTTCTGTGGAGACTCAATGCTGATTTCTGCCACAAATAAGTAAGAACATGAGATGAACACAGGGAGCTTTGAGTTATTAAACAGAGACCTGAAGCCATTGAAACTGGGAGCTGCCCTGGAAGTGTTGATACTGGTGGAGCAAGGAGTGTCCCTTGGAAAATGTCACTCTTGGCTCACCTTGCAGGCAGGGATGAGTTGGATGAGGATGGATCTGCCCAGTGGTGTGGACTTGAGCTAAAGTGGACTTGAGAAGGGTGTCTGCCCTCCTGAGCAGGGCTCAGGGTGGGTTTTCGGAGCCAGCAGCTCCCTTGAGGAGCGTGGACAAGCAGGGAAGTTCCTGTGCACAGTTCTGGCATTCCAAGAAAAGAGAGACGTGGAGCTGTTGGTCCAGAGAAGGCACCAAGCTGGTGAGGGGACTGGAGCACACTCCCTGTGGAGCCAGGCTGGGAGAGCTTGGGCTGTGAGAAGGTTGTGTGGAGACCTCACAGCTCCTTCCAGGGGCTGGAAGGGGTACAGGGAAGCTGGAGAGGGATTCCATCAGCAACGAGTGACAGGACACAGGGAATGGCTTCCCACTGCCAGAGGACAGGGAGGGATGAGATATTGGGCAGGAATTGTTCCCTGGCAGGGTGGGCAGGCCCTGGCACAGGGTGCCCAGAGCAGCTGTGGCTGCCCCTGGATCCCTGGCAGTGTCCAAGGCCAGGTTGGACTTTGGGGCTTGGAGCAGCCTGGGACAGTGGAAGGTGTCCCTGCCCATGGCAGTGGGGAGGAACTGGATGGTCTCTAAGCTCCCTTCCAACCCAAACTATTCCCTTCATCTGTAATTTTATGATTCAAGCAGAGCAGTGAAGCAAAACCCCAGATCCCATTGCTTTATGGCCGGATAGGAAAAACCCGAAACCTCAAACACCGAAGAACCTGCAGCGAAAGCAAAAGGCAAAAAGCCCTGGTTTTCACCTAGCTACTGCTCTCAGCAAAGAGCACCAGGCTCATTGAATGCTGCCCAGACTGTGCTGGGGGTGGCTGGTGCAGCAGGCAGCCCAAGGCCCGCAGCACTCGGAGGGTTACGGTAGCCCCATGTGCCGCGCTGACCTTTCGGGAGCCCTCCCTCCCCTCCCATCCCTCCCCCACAGCCTGGGACAGCTGTAAACATCCCCATCATAAAGACACGATTGTGAGACTCTATTTATTTGCCATTAGGAACCGGGCTGGCACGGGTTTGGGTTGCCCCAGGGGCTGGGCTGGCAGAGCCCTGTCCGTGCCCTCCTGCCACGACCCCGCCGCTGCTCGTCCCGCGACCGTGACACGCCAACAAACGCCTCTGGTCTGTCCCTGTGCCCTGCCAGCAGAGCCTGGCGCCAGCACCCCTGGGATGGCTGCTGCCACATGAGAACAACAACCCCAGTCCCTCCTCGCCTCTCTCTTCCCATCCCTGCTGCTCCCCCGGGTGCAGGAGCGGGGCAGGAAGTCGCTGACGCGTGCGGTTGGATTTCGGCTTGAACGCCATCCAGAAAGGAGCACCAAATATTAGTAAACAGAGCAGGACACGTTTCCGTGTCTGGCAATAACTCCTCTTTTCCATGGGAGCCATCTCCAGTGGTTTTTCCACCGGGGAAAAAGACCCCACTCGGTTGCTTTGCTCGCAGCTCAGCTCCTGGAACCCCTTCGGGTCTCTGGGTAGGCGCTGCAGGAGGATTCTGATTTGGGCATCTGAGTCCTGCAGAGCAAAGGGTGCACGCTCCCAGACGTCCCAGGGGATTAAAGGATCCTGCAGGCACATCCAGCATCTCCGCCGCCATCCAGGCTGAAAAGGAAAGGATCAAGATGCTTGGCCTATATTGCTTTGGAAAAGAAGATTATGAAGCAGTTTCCTTGCCGTGTGTTGAGGAGGAAATTACTGTGTTCCCATGGGCTCCTCAGGGCAGGGACAAAAGGCCTGTCAAGTCCTGCTGCTTCGAGCTGCAGTCGGTCCCACTAGGAAAACGACACAGGAATGAATCAAGCACTGCATGAAATCCTGGTTTTTACCGTTTCTCAGCATCCTGGGATGAACCTGCGCTGCTCCTCTTGTGACGTGTGAGGGGAATGTAGCAGTCTCTGATTCCAGAGGATTGAACTGCCCCAAACCCATGTTTCTGTGCTCTTCACCATGACTTCCACTCAACAGGGACAAATGTAGAGGCTTGGTTAAAAAGCATGTGGTCAAGGGCTGGTTTTGGACAGGAGATCTCGTTTTTGGGGACAGCACCTCCCACTGCAGGTGTTGAGGGATGTTGACGTGGGATGGAGGTGCCACCAGCATGAGGAAGAGGAACTGAGAGGATGAAGGTCAGAAGTGAGGCTTGTAAGGGGAAAATCATTTCAGATGAGACGATCCTGATCCACAGCCAACAGCAACCCTGAAAGCAAAGGAGGAAAAAGGAACAGAATTTGCCTTTTTTCATGTTGAACTCCATGAGATGGTGTGAGAAACCATCTGATCTAACACCTCGTGTGACCAAGCCACTGTGACTGCATGAACCATCCCACACAGACACCTGGTGATGCTGAAGGTGACACTGTGACACCCACAGCTTGCCACTTATTTTGCCACCGGTTGTTTTCACTGATGCCATCAGCGCTGCCTGCAACAGCTAACAGATGCCACATCCATTTGGGAGCCAAGGTCTCCAGAGAGATGCCACCACACCTTGTGCTCTCACCATTTCAGCCTCCTTCCTACTCCTTTCTCTGGTTTGCAAAGATAACGGGAAACGGCCTCAAGCTGGGCCAGGGGAGGCTCAGCTTGGCCAGCAGCAGGAATTTCTGCATGGAAAGGGTGCTGAGGCCTTGGCAGGGGCTGCCCAGGGAGCTTTGGAGTGCCCATGGCTGGAGGTGTCCAAGGAAGGGCTGGAGGTGGCACTCAGTGATTTTCCAGCCTCAGGGATCCTGGAATTCTCTAAACACCAACCAAAAGCATCCCCAGGGAATTCGTCCTGCAGCCTCCTGGCACAGCTGGGAAGTTAATGCCGGATTTCAGGGGTTTTACTGGGAATGGGCTGGAGCTCAGTCGCGTGCTCAGCTCCTGCAGGGCTCATCCCCAGCCCTCCCTCACCCAGGGAAAGCTCTGAAAACGTGCTGGGGCGTTCTAACGAGGTTTCCAAATGGCTCCTACCCCTCTGCTCCGAGGCCAGGCTTCCACGGAGCAAACAGAGCTGTGCCGAGGCGTGGATGGAGCCGGAATCCTTCCCCAGCCATGGCCAACTGGGAATAAGAGTTACTTCTTTATAGCAGATGTGTAGCTCAAAGTTCACCATAAGGGCACTCACATCGAGAGCACAGCGTGTATTGTTCTGCAAGAAGGCTCAGCTCAGCCCTTCAAAAGGCTCTGGAACAACTAATTTCATTATTCAAAGAATAAAGTGAGGCAGAGCGAGCCAAAATTAACCCTCTGGCCGCTCCCTGGAAGCAGGGATTTCTTTAGCACCCTGTGCTCACAGATGCAGGCAGAAAATCTGCCTCGCGGTGTCCCAGTTCTGTTTTTCTCACTAGTTTAGGGGTTGGATATCTTATTCCTCTCAAAATGACTACCTGGACCCAGGCCAGGCTGAGCACCCCCACATGAAGTCCTCTGCGTGTACACTGAATCAGCAAATATGGCTCGGGATTTTCATCTCCATTTATGACCTTCAGGGAAAATCAGAAGCAAAATATATATATTTCTCTTTTTTAAAATTATCCATTAAAAAAAAAAGATTGTTCTCCTACTGACCAAATTAAAAAAAAAAATACTTGCAGACAAGAAGAAAAGTCCCACAAGAAAAATTCACCCATTTTTAGGCAGATTTGAGCAAAGAAAAATACACTCCTCCAAATCAAGCCCCATCCATGGCCAAGGATCCCTTGACCATGTGGCTGGGGCATGAACTGTTCCCGAAATTCTCCCTGCCCGACCAAATTCCTCTCTCTGGAACTGAGCTGCTTGCTCAGGATCAATCCTACCTGTGAGTTAAGTTCCAAGGGAAAAGCCCATGACACCCAAAGAAAATCCACCCCAGAGCAGCAGGTCCATAAAGGGTCAGTCAAGGACCAGGACCATGTGCTGATGGGTCCCTCTCATTCGCTGTTTCACTTCCCAGTTCCAGCACGCAGTGCAGGGGGTGGAATGAAGATGAGCTCTTTTATCTGGAGAAACAGCCAGGAACCATCTCCAGCCGCGTTTGGGGCAGAAACCCCAGTTTTCTCTCCAGTCCAGAGCTCCTTTGGTAAGGGCCAGGGGACCGGCTGGAGCTGTGAAAGGGGATTTTTTTACACTTGCTCCCGTCCTGCTGCGCTTGCAGCTTGCATTCCCAAGCCGACCCCCTTGTAAATCAAAGCAAAGTGGGATTTGCACCACACAGGTGCGCCGAGTGAGGCAGCAAACCCCAAATGACAGGGACGCGGGGTGCTGATGATCCAGGGTTTGGACCAGACTCGCTCCAGCTCTCCCTGCACAGAGCAACAACCCGTGGCTATCGCAACAACACATCTGTGAGCAGTTCGAGAACAAAAATCCCTTTGTCCCGGCGTGTTCCCGAGGCTCCATCCCTCCCGTGCAGGCGGCCACGTGCGAAGGGCTCGCTGCGGACGGGAAGGGCGGCCGAGCCTCGCTAAGCTCCGAGGTGCTGAGCCGGGATTTTCGGAGAAGGTGGCCAGGGAGAGTGGCTGATCCCCTCCTCTGCTGCCAGCTCATCCCCTTTCCCTGCGCTCCGGGCGAGGGGAGCAGCTGCCGAGACAGAGGCTGACCTATATTCCAGCGCTCACTGCCCACCACGAGATAGATAGATAGATAGATAGATAGATAGATAGATAGATAGATAGAGATAGATATAATATGTATGTATGTATGTATATATGTGTATATGTGTCTATGTGTATATATGTGCATATATATGTATGTATATGTATATATGTATATATGTATATATGTATATATGTATATATGTATATATATAATTTTTAAAATTTTTTTTCTATTTTTCCCCAGTCTGGGCTGCAAAGGGATGCTCAAACCCGCTGCAATGTCCCGAAAGGAGCCCTCGGTGCTCGCAGCTTTGCTCCCGCAGCGTGCGCGATGGCCCCGCAGGGGAGATGCGAGCGCAGATAGCGCTGAGAAAGGAAGGATGTTCCGGGCCCGGCACAGGTGAGGGAGGAGGTGCCGCCGGGCCCGGCTGGAGCCCTGTGCACAGCAGATAATGTCACCCGGGCTGTGGGTGACCGCAGCAGCCCCGTGACCCGCTCGGCGGTCGGGCGGCGGGGGCACAGCGGAACGGGCGCGTTTTCCCACAGCAGCGCTCGCAAAGGGGCGAGCCCGGCCTCGGTCTGCTCGCCCATCAAAGCCCCTTCCCCAGATGTCCGCAGAGTGACAGCCACACACACACACACACACACACACCCGGCTGGGTTTTCCCGTGGTGACGCTCAGCTGTTGTGGGATGAAAATTGGGAATCGCGAGGGGTTTTTTTCCAAGGGTCTCCGCGGGTTTCATCACCACGACCTCCAAGGTGACAGCAATCTGCGCTGCACCCGCTTTACTCAACACAAAATCTCTTCACCGGGACTGAGCCACAACTCTCTCCCTGTTTCCATTTATTTACCTCCAGGGGAGAAATTTTGCTTGGCTCTTCTCGAAAAGAAAGCCATACCCTCCTCCTCCTCCTCCTCCTCCTTGGCAAAGGGGCTGTCCCGTGCCCCGTGGGGCTGCATCTGCCACAGCCGTGATCCCGGAGGTGCCACCCGAATGTGGGAATTAAGCACAAATCCCAAGGATGCTGCCCGGGAGGCGCTGCCGTGAGCCGGGCACAGCGGCAGCAGAAGGCTCCGGGATTTTTCAGGGCTTCATCTCTGCCACACAAAGCGGCTTAGGCACGGCACAGCTGAGCCAGAGGCTGGATTAGAGGCAAAACCGGCTCTGGCTGCGGGGAAATCTCTGCACAGGGGCTCAAGGTGCTCGCTGGGCAGCTCAGAGAGCGCCCTGGCAGCACCCAGGCTCCTGGCTCCAGCACAGCCTCCTTATGGACTGTCACCAGCCCTCTGGAGTCGGTCACTCTGGAATTTGCAGACGTTGCCCTCTCCCAGGCAACTCTTGGTGCCAGGCTGGGGCTGGTGACCCAGACACGACTGCAAAATTTGGGTGGCAACAGGGTCAGGTTCCTCTTCCTTTGCAGTGACTCAAGGAGGAAACTCCTCTGCCAGTGTCACACGCCAGGCTGGGGCCACTGCAGCAGCAGAGAGCTCTGCTTTGAGTCTGGGGCTGTATCAGCACAACTCTGCCCCTCCACCAAGAGGAAATGTGGTCACAGGGGTGCTTTCAGCTGGGCAGCACCTCCCACCTGCAGCTGCCTTTTAAAAATATGGTTTTAAAAAAAAAAAAAAGGAAAAAAAGCCCCGAGTCTCCAAAACTAAATTAATCTCTTAATTTATTTATTTTTGTATGCTTGTGCAAAACCACGGCCCAGGTCTCTGGAGACAGAAGAGACTTGTCTGGTTGATTTCCTGGGATTTTCCCTGGATGGATGTGACTTTTGATGAACTGGCAGATCCATCCATTGCAGCCTTGTTCCCATATCCCCTGATCCCAGTGTAAGAGCAGTGGCTGCACAGGGTGCAGCTCTGCCAAGGGATGTTCCCTGGGTGGAAATTACCACAGCTGGGAGCTGAAAGCCTTTGAGAACCCACGGCCCTGGCTTCCCTTGTGATGAGGAAGACAAAATCATCGTGGTCTGGGAGCACTTCAGGCAGTGGCTGTGCTCGTGGCACAGCTGAGAGCAGACACAGCCATCCCCCTTGTCTGGGAGCAAGGGGAGAGTGGCTGGAATGGATGATCTGCCAGTTCATCGAAAATCAGGGAAAATCCCAGGAAATCAACCAGACAAGTCTCTTCTGTTGCCACCCTTCTGGACACAGTGGCCTCTTTGAAACATCACCCTGTCACCCGCCTTGTGTGGGAATTCCACATCTCCCTGCTCCCAGCGTTCCCGCTGCCCGGAGCACATCCAGGGGAACACATCCAACAGCTTTTCCCTCCCCACTGTAAAAAAAATCCCCAAGCAGTTTTTATCTAAATCATCTTAATCTGGAGGGATGCTGCAGAACACAGGCATTTTGGCAGACTGGCATGATATTTTCAGGAGGAATTTCTGCATGGAAAGGGTGCTCAGACCTTGGAGCTTTGGAGTGCCCATGGCTGGAGGTGTCCAAGGAAGGGCTAGAGGTGGCACTCAGTGCTCTGGGCTGGGGACAAGGTGGGACTCCATGGGCTGGGAGGGCTTTTCCCACCTCCATGATTCTGGAATATGAGGAAGCAGCAATTTGAGACTCGCTGGGATTCAAAAAAGCTCCAAATTGAAAAATCTCATGGCTCAGAAAACATCTCTGAACTTGTGATTTGGGTACTTTGAGTCACCAGGGTGACCAAAGCTGAGAGATTGCTGAAATGACACAGTCAGAGACATCTCCACTGGTCTGTCACTCCTGGTATCACAGGCTGCTGCTGACACGAAGCCCCTGAAAGAACATCACAGCCCTTCAGAGAGGGTTCCTCATCTGAGAGGAACAACACAGTGTTGAGACAAAGATGCCTCACATCGTTTTCTCCCTACTTTTAAAATTAACATTAACAAGTCCTAAATTCTTAGTGTCACTTAAAATACTCCACTAGAAAGGGCCAAAGGCAGCAGTAAATCACAGAGGTCAGGTGCTGTGATACAGGATGTCAGATTTGGGTGAAGTGCAGGGGTAAAATAAGAAAAACAGAGGCTGAATTGTACTCCTCTAACGGCTTAAATTCTGTCTGCTAAATTTTGTTATTTTTAGTGGTGTGGTAGAGAAGCACTGGAGTTATGATACATGATTGAAGAGGAAGGGCAAGTTAAAATCCAATTTAGAATAAATAAATTATTTCTTGGTAATTTCTGAGTAATTTCTGAGCCCATCCAGTGCCACCCATGCCATGGCAGGGACACCTTCCACTGTCCCAGGCTGCTCCAAGCCCCAAAGTCCAGCCTGGCCTTGGGCACTGCCAGGGATCCAGGGGCAGCCACAGCTGCTCTGGGCACCCTGTGCCAGGGCCTGCCCACCCTGCAAGGGAACAATTCCTGCCCAATCTCCCATCCAGCCCTGCATCTGGCACTGGGAAGCCATTCCCTGTGTCCTGTCACTTGGACAAGGAGTAAATAAGGAGTTTCCAAGGAATAAACTCTGCAGCTTCGTGGATTTTTGCGCTGCTTCAAGTCAGGCTCCTCTCCTTGACATAATTTGCATGGGCTGTAAAAGTATCAGGAGACCTGGCAAGAGTGCTGGAGCTCTGTGCCTCTGCCTAGAGCCAGGGAAAGTCTTACTTCAATCAAAGTAACCACTCTCAGCACAGATACTGGAAAATTCAATTTAATTCCATCCCACTAATTATTCCAGTGCACTGATACATCTTCCTTTATTTGTTTTTTGGAAGACGATGCTGATGTTAAACTCAAATTCAATACAACACAGCAAAATTCATAACAAATCCAGAGGAAGTTTAGCAGCCTGACTTTGAAATTGGTGTAAATGAGGCTTCACAGCCTCTGCAAGGCTCATGGCAGACTCTATGCAGCCATCGAAGTTGGAACGAGTGAATCCATCACCCCCACAGATCAGGAGAGGCTGAGTGTGAAGAATCATCTGTCCTGGACAATTGGGCACAGCTCTTGTAACCTGAAAATGAAAAACATAAAGGGAGTGGGAAGAGAAAGTCTTTCATTTCCCTGAATTTCACACCAGAAGGATCTGTGATCCTGAGAAACAAATGACAGAACCACAGAATGATTTGGGTTGGGAGGGACCTCAAAACCCGTCCAGTGCCACCCCTGCCATGGGCAAGGACACCTTCCACTGTCCCAGGCTGCTCCAACCCTGTCCAGCCTGGCTTCCCACTCCAAAAGGCAGATCCAAACCTGAAAATAGTAAAATACTTATTCCTGGGAGTTGAATAATTAGAGTAAAACTTTATTGTGTGTGGAAATTTAGAAACTTTACAGCCTGGTCTGTTTTAGTCTCAGCCCGTCTCAGCAGACATGACTTGTCTGAGCCTGGTGTAGAGATCTAAAAAGGTGTGAGGGTGATCTCACATCAGCAAAGAGGGGCTTGCAAAATCCCAGATGGGTTCAATACAGGAAAGGGAACCTCCTGTCTCTGGGATCACAGAACCCCAGGATCCCTGAGGCTGGAAAATCCCTCCCAGCCCATGGAGTCCCAGCCGTGCCCAATGCCCACCTTGTCCCCAGCCCAGAGCACTGAGTGCCACCTCCAGCCCTTCCTTGGACACCTCCAGCCATGGGCACTCCAAACCTCCCTGGGCAGCCCCTGCCAAGGCCTCAGCACCCTTTCCATGCAGAAATTCCTGCTGTTGTGCAGCCTGCTAAAGCATGATACAGAGAGTATCCATTTTCTTTTCATAATTTCTTGGATTTCCACCCAGTAAACCATTACTGTATCCCCTCCTGGGACTGTCAGCTTCCAAGGAATCTTGCTAAATCCAGGGGATTTTTTCCACTGGTTGAAAGTACCCTCAGCTGGTCACTGCTGAGCCAGCCAAGTGTGGATGAGCTGCAAAGCACCCACATTTATGTTACTGGCTGCATTTTCTGCTACTGGGTGTTAGCATCTCTTCAAAGGAGGAAATCAGCTGAAATAACCAGTTGCAACCCCTAACCCTTTACCCAGCCTAACAGGAGTCTATCCAGGTATGGCAAATCCAGACAGAGATTCTCCCTCAGTTTTAAGTCAGTATTTAATTTATTCCTGAATTCTTCTTACAGATCGAGCTGAGCACAAACAATGCAGAAAGACTGGGCAGGAGAAGGCTTTTCTTCTCAGCTACCCAGTGTTTTTTTGATGCTGGCTGTACCAAACAGCTCCTACCCCTCCTGTTATTTGGTCAAAGGTTGGGCTTGATGATCTTGGAGGTGTTTTCCAGCCTCAATTCCACATGAAGTGATTCTGCCAAAGACACACGGTGGGTCAGGAAGCTGCTGGCTCTGAATGCTAATGGTGCCTTCACCATAATTAGAGCAAGGGGATCCAGAATTGCAGCTGTGCTGCTTAAGCAGTGTCAGTAGAATTTTGGAAGTCCTAATCCCTCATCTGCCACGGATAATTGTAATGTCTGCATTTTAATCCCGGGATTGTGTTTGGCCATGTGAAGGATGTTGCAGCCGGATTTAATTAACAAGTAGGATAAATCCCATCTAAAAGAGTCGGGGGAAAAACGCACCCATCTTATCAGTTCCCCTGGCCTCTGTGGCAACAGCTTATTATAATTGAAAGTAAAGAGAGCTTTAGGAGAAAGAGGGAGCTCTGCCCCAGATATTTCATTGAGGCAGTGATTATTTTATGGGGTGGCATTAGAGATCTCTTTATTGAGGTAACGGGTTTGACCTACACGGACTTATCTGCAACCTAAGACACACTGACATTCATCCACCAAATTACAGACTGCTGGTAATTCCTCCTGTGGCACCAGCAGCTGCTGGAGTCAGAGCCCTGGCTGGCAGCAGCAACAGAAGCAGGAGCTGGATGGGGTTTGGGAACCTTTTCCAGAGCTGGATCCAACTCTTTTTCCCCCTCCCACCCACAGCTCTCGTGAGCACCAGCAGCTCTCAGTAGAAAAGACCACATGTCCCAACCAGGGAACCTTAACAGTGACACCTGTTTTTCCCCCCAAAAAACCCCCCTGAACTGATAAAGAGGAACTTAGAGAACACACCACGATTTTGATATGTTTTGTATAAATATTCATACCCATGCTAAGGCTGATTTTGCAATCCACCAATACTTTACTCGCAGAAAAATAAACTTTGTGCTAACGAGACCAGGTTCCCAAATTGGATGCAGATCAAGGGGTATGAGCAGACTCCACAACAACCATCCACAGCAGCTTCAAAAAAGGAAAAAATTTTAGGGGACTGCTTTAAAAGTAAATATTTTGCATCAACCTCCATGTTCAAATTCACCAATGTAATTTAACTTGAGAGGCTTTGGGTAAACATGGACATACACTCCAATACCTCAGGAAATCGCCAACAATTTCCTTGAATTTTTAAAAGAAGACAGCAAAATATACACATTTTGCTATTATTACCCTTAGGTAGTTTACTTTAAAATACTTTTTGCATAACATTCTGTTAAATTGAGCTGGGCCAAATCAAATAATAACAATTAGCACGTCTGTACTTCTGCTCTTCTGTGGTAGGGTGGGAATTTTGCTAATAATGCCACATACTTCTGGATGCAGAGAGATGCATTGAGTCATGATTTTTAAATACCAGTGAAAATCCCACCGAATTACGTGGGATTTACTTCCTTCCTGTACACTACTCCTACCCCTACTTAGCAAGAGAGCTGCACAGCTCACCACTGAGCCAGGCCCAAAATGTTTTAAAAATGGCTAAAAATTACCTGGCTTTTGCTGGCCAGCCCTGGATGCTGCTCATGGTGATGCCTTAAGTTTTAGCTTTCATGATTTTCAGATTCTGTGCTGCCCAGGGGTGTAGATCTGAGCCTCATATTAAGTTCCAGTATGCTCTCTTCACAGAGCAGGGACACAAAACAAATCCTTTTCCTGCTGAAGATCAAGGACAACTTTCAGCCCAAAAACACAACCAAGGGTGGCTGAAGGGAGGAACAAGAAAGATGGGACCTGACAGCCTGGAGCTGGAATGGGACAATTCCAACCCAATATGCAAATGGACCAAAACTTATAGAAGTGTGAGACTTCATGACCTGTGGCCCATTTTGTGACCATTTTGGGTCCCCCTTGGGTGTAGCCCTGGTCAGGCTCTTGTCCTGCCCAAGGTGTATCCTGAAGGCCTTTCAATAAATCTCTACTTTATTCTCTGGCTCTGTCCAGTCTCTGTTTCAGTCTCTGTTTCCAAGGCATCAATGGCTACATGGCAGAATGTCATGGACACTGAGCAACCACCCCCTTTCCTCTTGCTCCCTGAGGATGGAAAATGCAGCCCCAGCAGGTTCTCCCAGCTGATTCATCCCACCAAGGGAGTACCTGGGAGTATCTCCACCTCTGGCACTTGATGCTGCTCGGTTTAGGCAGGGAGGGCACAATCCTCTGCAGGTGGCTGAGGATGACCTGCTGCACCTCTGCAGGGTCTGAGTCCAGGTGCTCGCTCCCAAAGGTGACAGTGGTGTGCACCACGACGGAGGGCCCAACTTCAGGAGACTCTGAAAGAAAGAAAGAGAGAGGAGAGGTGCTTTTGAAGGGCTGCTCGCTCATACCTGCCTTCCCCACACGCTGACAATTGTGCCTCTCTAGCCTAGGAGCCAGTAAGAACAAAAATATCTGTGGTGCCACCCTGTTCTTCCAGAAAAAAAGCATAGGAATGACAGCACAAGTTGTTCACAACAAGAACACAAGTCAAGGAGGACAATCTCTGCAACAGCCTGGCCTTGGACATTTCCAGGGCTCCAGGGGCAGCCACAGCTTCTCTGGGCAACCTGTGCCAGGGCCTTGCTATAAAAAACTTGGGCTTTTTATGTCATCTAAATCGACCCTCTCTCAGTTTAAAACCATCACCCTATCACAAAAGTGTGTTCTCATCTTCTGAACACAGAATCATAGCTCAAATGCTGACGTTGAGCCAAGCAGGCTTGGAAAGGGCCAGGCTTTGTTCCATTTGGGGCTGGCTGCATGTTCTCTGCAGCAGGTGACCCCTGTCCCTGCTGGCATCTTGGCTTGTCACCTCACAGACGTGACCTAACAACCTGCAGCCAGAGAATTTGCCTGGATTTGGGGGGTTTGGGGCTCAAGGCAGGATGAGGATCCAACAGATCCTTGTGTGAGCCATTCCTGCCCCGATGAGCACGATGGAGCAAGGACATGACGTGGGTTATTCTGCATTTCAGCTGAGCTGGTTTTTCAATTAAGTGATTCCCCCTCACTCCCTTACCCATCAACTCCCTCCTTTGGAAGCAGAAAGCCTCTCTTGGTTAGACCTTCGCTTGAACCAGAGCATTCTTAGATTTTAGTTTCTGCAAAGGAGTGTTTTCTGACGAAGGAATCCACCCAAGAAGAGGCAGTTGAACACTTTCTGATCATTCTGTCTGTTTGGCACCAAGCTTGATAAATTCTCTATCCCTGCTCTGTCAGAGAAGAAATCTCCAGCTCCTCAAGGCAGAGATCCCCTCTGGGAAGATGACACATTCCAGCTTTCCAAAGGCAACCAAAATGTCTTTCTCTGGTCAGCTCCCTGTCCTGATCACTTCAGAGGAGCAGCAGTACCAAATCTGCAAGTGTGAAAGTCACAGATTTAAACTCCTGTGCAAGGAACCCCTCTCTGAGTCTCTCTCTTGGGTGGGCCAACCCTTGCTCTTGAAAACTGTGACAACGTGGCAAAAAGGGTGGGAAGATGTTTCCTGGTTCCACAGCTACCACAGGACATATCTCAGTGGGCATCAGCTTTTCCAGCTGTCTGGAAAAGCATCAGAAATGCTACTCAGTCTTTCCTTCCCCTTTTTGGGGCAGAAAACAGGTATTCTGATGTCTCTCTGCAGATATGGTGAGGACAGAAGACCAAGAGGACCAAAAACCCCTTCCTGTGTGAGCAGAGCACCCCTGGGACAGGGCCCTGAGTGATGGAAAACTGAATCTTGACCTAGAACCTGGGAATGAGGGGAAAGGTTTCTGGATTGCGAGCAGGAGGCGGGAGCCATCAGCTTCTGAACGTTTCGGGACCGTCTCAACCCTCGTCATCAATTCCCAGCTGGAGGAATCATCCAGGCTGTGCAGAAGAGGGGAAGGAGAGGCTGCTGACAGTGAGAATTCACACAGGGTTCAGCCTGTTGGGAGTATTATCTTCCAGAAAAAGGATGGGGCTAATAAAAGGTGCCCAGGAGAAGAGCACAGAGAACAGAGCCCAGGGCCACCTCCCCAGCACAGAGGCTTGCAGCCCAAGGACATCTGGTGTCAGGAAGGTGGCTCTGAGCTTTCAGTGAACACATTTAGTGCAGAACTGTGGTGTCCTGGTCCAGCTGCTGTCACTGTCACAGGGGGATGAACAGGCTCCAGGGTGAATTACTCCAGGCAGTGACAATGTGAACAGCTTCTGGTCCTCCCACAGGGATCTTCCCCTGTCCTGGCAAATTCTCAGATGGTACCAAGGGTGTAAAGTCAGCTCCTGTGGTGGCCACATCCTCCCTACCATCAGTCTTAAGGAAGGAGTGAGACAGAGAAATGACAATAAAATAAAACATATGAAATTATGACTAGAACAATGAAACGAGACATGTGTTCTTGGAGAAGGCTCACAGTAGATCATCTGCCCATCAAAATAGTCTTCCCAGCAAAACGCAAAATCTACTCAGCTGTGGTGAATCTATGCCAAGGTCAGGGTTCAGAGTCCCTAAACTGAAAAAGAATTTTAGAGATGAGGTGTGATCCCTGGGCCTGAAGTTCCCCTAGCAGAGAGAACACCACCAGAGTATGAAAACCATAGGATCCATTTGGGAAATGGTCAGGATAGTGTCTATCATATCCTGGGAGAGTGACAGGTTAGAAAAGGAACTGTGGAAAAGGAGGAACTGGCAGGTTAAATGGATTTCAAGGTGCCAGGATGGGGACAGAGCACAGTGCTCTTGGGACTATATTAATGGGGCACCCTAAGAAGGACCCACCTGCTCTTCCCCTGCCAGAGGAGATTTGGCAAAGACAGGGAGAAGCAGCTATAGCTCCTACTATCCCCAGGAAAACAAAAGGCAACTGGAGTTGCCCAAACAACAATATTCTAGGAGAGAAAATCATGTCTGAGGGCTGTTTAGGATCACATCTGTGGCTCACAAACTCTGCAGACCCTCAGGAGAGGGAGATCCACTTTCATAAAAGCATAAATGCAAGCAGCCACAACCTGTAGTTCCATTTGCAAGCTCCACAGATGCATCCACAAAACATCCAGAGAGGATGGAAAATTTTTCCTCGTTCAGCTGGGCGAACATTAAAACTTGCTGGGCAGGCAGCAAATGCAGACAGAGCTTGAAGAATTTCCTGTCTCCACCGAGGGGACATGCTTAGAGTCACTTCCCAGTTCATTTATTAGTGTGTTCAGTAAATCCTCACCAGAACATTGTCTGCCTCAGAGTCAGAACTTTGGGAGGGAGGGAGGAACCTCTGGAAGACTCTGGACCAACCTCCTGCCCAAAAGTGGGGCCAGCCTCAAAGGCAGATCGTTTTCTACGATTGCTGGAGCGTTTAGGGGACATCCAAGGGTTACAATCTGGTCTCCATGGATGTGACAGGAATGTTCTCCTCATTTTAGGAGAACAGCATCGCGTATTTTTGTCATGTTGCTGCCCAAAACCTGGAGCCGTAATGGATCCCGATAAAAACTGAGATATGGTTGTTTCCTGACCCTCAGGAATTTTTAAGCTTCCTGGGGAGATGTGTTTTGCTATCTGAACCCCATTCTGGTCCTGGAGGTAGCAGGAGGGGAAGGGAAAGGGCTTTTGCCACACCAACCCAACCCTGGAAGAAGGAAATGCTGCTGGGTCAGCACGGAGGGCAGCAGAGAGGCTGGACTCCTCCAGACAGGCTGGAACTGCATCCCTGCTCCTTGGCAGGCATCACACGGTGCCAAAAGGGAGGTCAAAGTGCAGGCCTCACAAACCCTACCTGAAAGTTTAAAAAAGAGCAGTGATCAACTTTACCACACCTAGAAAGCAGGAGAGATGGAGGTTCACCTTCAAAATGCCACACTGCTGTTTGGAAGGAGGGCCAGCGAGCTTCCCCAGTTATCCTCAGAAATTCCTGTGGTTCCTAAGGTCCCACATTCTCCCTGGAATAAAATCTACTGTCTGACATAGCACATTTGGGAGGAGTCATGGAAAGAATGGCACTAACTTTTTTATATTCAGAAACCCAGCATTTCCTTAGCCTTACTGACAGTTTCTGATGATTTTTCTAAAAGGCAGGCTGGGCTGGCAGAGGACTACAACACAACTGTGTAACGAGGCAAAAACCTACACAGTTCTTTAACTCTTTCATCTTTCTCAAAAATTCTTATTTCAGGAAGGAAAGGAATCTCTATTTCAAAATTAAAGAGGATACTGAGGAATTATACAATGCTAAAAACCCGTAAGGCAGATCTTCCCTTTAAATTGCATAACCACGCAATCCTGGAGCAAAAGAAAAGGAACCACTTCCCCTTTTATGTGTCATCTATCTTTAGTCCTCCTGGAATGCAGAGAGATGCAAAGACTGCGGTATTCCAGAAATAATTCATGCTGGAGAATTCCCACCGTCCCCCCCGACCCGGTATAAATATGGATGGGGTGTTTGAGGCAGCCAATCCCACCAAGTGTTTAATATTCATGCACGCCACACAGGGGAATTCAGCACACGCTCCTTTCTCCTGGGCTCCTCCTTACGTAACATCACCTCTGCAGGCAGGGATGGATTCTACTGGCAGCAGCTGGGATCCTCAGCTGATGGAAAAAGCCTTCCCTCCTGGAGGCTCCTGAGCACACCAGGAATTGGTGGCACCAGGAAAATTGCTTTGTGGAGCCCGCCCTGCTGCCTGGGGCTGGTCTGTGTTTTGTGGGTGCGATGTGAAACACCCACGAGTTGGGTGTCTCTGCTTTACTGACTCCAGGCAGGGACTGCCACATCTCAGCCAAGTGACAAGGACAGCCTGGGCCTCCACAGAAAGGGCCAGACTTTGCCTTCTGGCCTTTGAAGGCTGGGCTACCTGCTTTGGGGAGGTGTTATGAACATGAGTCGCTCAGCAGAAAGCTCTCAAGATCACAGAATCATAAAATGAAGACCATCCAGTTCCAAACCTCCTGCAGGGGACAAATACCAGCTGTAGTTACTTTCTCTGGATCTGTCTTGTTCAAGGCCTTTTATTAAAAAGCTACTATTTGAGGTGGCAGTGAGGGTGAGGTAAGCCTCCATTAACTGTGGATATATCAGATAAAAAAAACAGCTGGAGAAAGTGATGGCTTTTCGGGAATGATGGAAGATCATTCCTGGAAGATCTCAGCTGCCTCACCCAGCAATTCTGCTTTCTCTGAATGTTGTCACCATCCTCTTTTCAGATGAGTCCAAATAATCAAAGCTGAAGAAGGAAAGAATGGGAAGATCCATGAGTGGAGTGGAGTCAAAAGGGACAGCGAGGTGCTCCTGTGCCTCCCACTGAAATGTTCTGGAGGGCAGTTGGGAGCACAAAAGAAAAATGCAGATGCAAAACACTTGCATATGTGCTGAAACAAGCATAAAGGAACTTTTTATTCATGTGTTTTCATTGCAGGACTTCACACGTGAATAAATTTCACGGTCAGCCTCCCTTGCCTGTGCTGTCTAAAGTCTGTCTCCTAGGAAGAGACACACACACACAATTTGTTCTTCTTGGAAAAATTTACTCATATAAACAGAACTCTCCCCCAGTTCAAGGGAAATTTCAGTGAGAAAGGTATGTGCCAACACTGATGTTCTGGTACTTTCTACGTATTTGTTAACAATGTGCCCCAAATAATGCGCTTTGTACTTGGGTCAGTTGCATCTGGAGACAGCCAAGCTGTTTGGTAATCCCATCAGTTCATATTTGTTGTTCTTGGTGCTGGGGCTTTGAGGCCACATGTGCAGAGAGGTGGGGAAGCATGGGTGATTCCTCCTTGACACTGGTAAGGATAATATCAGTAAATCCAGTAGGTCCTAATAACTATAACGTATTTTTCATTGAACACAACAATGGCAACGGAATCTCAGACCCAAGAAAATCTCCAGCTGAACACTGTCAGTAACAAGCAGACAAAGCCAGAGAAAAAAAAAAGATCACTCTGTATTTGGCTTTGCTTGTGCTCTTTTTTCACATATTCACTCTAAGTCCCTGCTGGAGAAAGCACATCAGGGTGGATACATCCTTATTTTGGCCAGTCCGGCCATTCTTCTGTTTTCTTTTCACTCTTCTCAGATCAACAGGCTAAATTCTTAGGGAAAACAACAAATTTGCACTTGCAAAGAGGGATGGAAAATATCTCCTACAAGGAAAGGCTGAGTGAGTTGGGAGTGTTCTGCCTGGTGAAAGGAAGGTACTGGGGCTCCAGGAGAGCTGGAGAGGGACTGGGGACAAGGGATGGAGGGACAGGACACAGGGAATGGCTTCCCACTGCCAGAGGGCAGGGCTGGATGGGATATTGGGAAGGAATTGTTCCCTGGGAGGGTGGGGAGGGTTTGACACAGGGTGCCCAGAGCAGCTGTGGCTGCCCCTGGATCCCTGGCAGTGCCCAAGGCCAGGCTGGACAGGTGGAAGGTGACCCTGCCGATGGCAGAGGTTGGAACTTTGGGTATTTGAGGTCCCTCACAAGCCAAACCACGCTGGATTCTGTGACTCTAATTGGTCTGCAAGTGTTTTTTTTCCTGAGCTGTTCTCTGCCACCACACTCCTGGTATGTGAAACACATTTAATAAATAAAACACACGCTTCCTCAACTGCCATCCTCCAGAAAAGAGAGGAGAAGGGTCTGTCCTGGGGGATATTCCCCAAGCTCTGCCAAGCATGTCCAGCCTGTTGGACTCTCCCTGATCACAACAGCACCCTGGCTAACTCCAATTATACAAATCCTTCATTTCCAAGCCTGGTGGAAAGAGCAGGAGTTGTGGAGTACCATGAGACGAACTGGCGAGCGCATGAATCAGCCTCCAAACAAAGGAAGCCCAGCTCCCTCTTGGAACAGCAACATTTTGATGTCTCCAATCCCCTGACACCGGCTTCATAAACGCAGTAACATAAACCGTGTGCTGGGGGCTGATTTTCCGAGGGGCCGGCCCCGCTCTCGTTGCGCGCTTTATTGCAGGCCAAAAGTGACATTAAACGCCATCCGCCGCGGCTCGGAGTGAAACGCTCGCTCTGTTCAGAATAGCAACACTCAATTAAGCAGCATTTCTCATGGTCTGCACCCTCCATTGTGGAGATAATGGGAGCACTGACCTATATTGCGCTTCTTGTTATCGATGGAGATGAAGCGTATGCAGGGATTATCGGTGATGTACTGAGCAGCCCAGGGGACAGCAATCCCTGTCCCAGCCTCATAAAACAGCCCCAGGGCGTAGCGGGATGAGTAGCTCACAGATTCCAGTTGCTGCTTTTGGCTTTCATTAATTACTGTGGAGAGAAAAAAAAAAAAATGGAGGGGGAAAAAAAAAAAAAAAGGAAAGAAAAGAAAATCAGACAATCGCGCTCCTCTCAGAACGTTAAATATGAGAATGCTGCGGTTAAGCTGATTATTCCCTCCTGAAAATGACCAGAGTGCTAAAACTAAGAATTTAATATTAAGCCTAGTGCTTTGTAGTATTTTATTTTTTTTTTTTCTGGGACACCTCTTCATGAAGTTTCAATGGTGTGTTATGTAGAGTGTGTCCTTCACACACGACCCTCTCCCAGCTGCTGGGGGTTCATCTCCCAACTCTCCCTCAGTTGCCTCTGACTCGAAACCTTGATGACCTGGGTGACTTTTTGTTTCAAATCTTTTCTCAAAGGGTGAATAAATAGCAATAAAACGCTTGGGTTGCCTCAAGGACACCAAGTGAATGGTCGTACAAGCACCGAAATGACTTCACAGATCGACAAAATGAACTCAGAGCCTCCTGAACCTCTGGGGAAAAGAGCCCTGTGACTCCCGTGCTGCAATTCAAATGAATGAAGAAAACTCTGCACTTCAGCACACAAAAGGTTCCTAGTGAAGTTCAGCTCCTCCTTCAGCTGAAGGTATTTTAAACTGTTTAGAAAATTTCAGAGCAAGTACGAATCCTAATTCCTCCCCATGATTAACTCTTCTATATCTTCTAATTACAGTAAGATCTGCTTTTTGCTGCAATTCCATAATCTTCAATGAAAAGCTGCACAAAGTAGCATTAGCCCCACCGTGTGCATTCAAATACTATTTAATTTCATGCCACAGAGAAATCCACCAGCTTGGCTGATTGTGGAGCTCCATTCCCTGTGACTGAACAGGATGTCCAAGGCTTCTGTGAGCTGGAGCAGCGCAGGCAGAGACAAAGTTCAGCTGATGTTGTGGGAAGGAAGGAACAGCTCATCCCACAATGGGTCAGGATGAGCTGGCCCCACCTCCCTGTCCCAGCAGGGCCATCCCAAACTCATGGCACAGGATTGTGTCCTGCCAGCTCTCCCAGCTGAGCCTCCTGGTGGGTCTCCCCCACCTAATGCCCAGCACACCAGAAGGATCACAAGTCGGTTCCACCGCAAATCCCATCAGAAACCAACCTTGAAATGTCTCTACCCCCCGCCCCTCCAAAAAAATAAAACAAAAAAAAAACAAAAAAAAACCCTGAAAAAATCTGGGGAGTAGGTTTTTTTCATATTTTCCCCACAGATATGTTGGACAGCAGAGAGGTGATTGAGGATGAGCTGAGATTTTATCAGGTGTGAACAGGCACCTACACATTGTGCCTGGCTGGGGAATGAAGAGGGAAGTGCAGGAGATTTTGTGGAATTTGTGGAGATGGGGCTTGGCAAGGCATTCCATCACACCTTGGAGGTGGTCCATGCACTATTGGAGAATTTACTGAGCCAGCACCTGGTGCTAAAACAGTCACTAAGGAAAAAACATAGAGGAAAAAGATTTACCCATTACCAACAGGAAGAAAACTGCACCAGTGATTTTATGCCCTGGAAAGCTGCAAGAAGGGTTTGAGCAGGTTTGTTTACCACCCCAGCTTGCTCCTGCCATGGCATTGAAACAGTTAGATCAGGTTGGATGGTGGCTGAGTGAACAAAGCAATGCCACATCCACTGCAATCAGTGATGTGCTGACCGGGAAGGAAGGACACAAGCCCAGCTGAGCAGGCCAGGAGAGGGGAGAAGAGGGAAGGCAGGCAGCTCCAGGCTGTGACTGCCACATCAAAGGGCTGTAAACAGCCAGGGCAGTTCGTTCACAGTGGCCAGGGAAGGAAGAGCTTCGGGAAGAAGTGACTTTCCCAAGCCTTGAGGAGATGGAGTCACAGCCAGGCTGAGCCTGCTGCAGTGCCCAGCGCCTGGAGGTGTTTTGGGGACAGTGACAGGCTGCTCACCTGCTGAGATGTGAGCCCCAGACACACTGAGGAGCTCACACAATCCCAGGATCCCTGAG
>VZSR01000745.1:1808587-1868474 GCA_013398615.1 Brachypodius melanocephalos
AAAAAAAAAAAAAAAGTCTGCGGTTCATTGGGTTCTAAGCAGCTGCACATTTACCAAATTGAGGAAGTTTTTATAGCTTGAGAAGACAGGCACAAAAGTGACGTCAAATTTGAAATCCAGCAACAAAAAAAAAAAAAAAAAAAAAGCTGAGCTACATGCAAAAACAAAGCTAAGAGTTATAAGATTGAGGTTTTCCCCCTGCTCCATCCATCACACATTTCAGCAAGGCCAACAAGTTGATCTAAGGACATGGAGAGGACCTTCATTTTGAATTTCCATACTTTTATTGGTTTAAATGAAAACCAGACTGTTGTTTTAACGCTGGGTACGAAACCACAAAATAACTATTAATTTTTCTCCTTCCAACAAAAACGGTTAAGATGATTTTAATAACATTTTGGAAAAAAAAAAAAAAAAAGAAAACCAAAACAAAACAAACAAAAAAAACCCCTAGCTTTCAGAACACAGAATTGCCCAGCATACAGCCATAGTGATATTTTTAAAGCAATGCATGAAGACATGAAAATCTTGTATTTTCCACTGCAAGATTCAGCTACAGCTGCACTGCCAGCGCCACTGAAGTGAGTGTCCTCTGGAGATTTCATCACATCAAAGCAAGGGCCGTGTACACTTTATTTGCTGTTTCTGCAGACACTGACAGCAGAGTGGGTTACTTATCTGTAACACTCAATAAATACAGCCAGGCCCTTTTATCTGCTGTTCCAGGGCTTTAATGTCACCTCGCTGCCTCACTCGTGCTGTGGGAAGGAGAGGACCCAGAGATCCCATTGGGGCCAGCAGGACAGAGGAGAGCCAAGGCTGGAGCTGGCAGGCTGGGAGCACGGGCACCACGCCATCCAGGCACGCAGGAGGGAGCCCAGCTTCCCACCACAGAGCCAGGGAGGCAAAAAAATAAACCCAGCTGCTCCCACAGCCAGGAACCCACTGGGGTGATCAAGGTTTAATCCTGGACTTTCACTCTTTCGCCAGGAAGTGCAGGGGGAAATTGCAATATCATGGAATCACAGATTGTTTAGGGTTGGAAGGGACGTTAAAAATCAACTTTTCCCAACCCCTGCCGTGGGCAGGGACACCTTCCACTATCCCAGGTGGCTCCAAGCCCTGTCCAACCTGCTCTTGGGAAAATTTCATGGATCCAGGGGCAGCCACGGCTGTGCCAGGGCAAGCAGAGATGGGCAAGAGCCACAATGGATCAGTGCAGGGACACCTGAACCCACTCCTTGCATGACCCTAAGGGTGTGTGGGCAAACTTGGGCAAAGAAACCAAGGTCCTGGTTTGAAAGACTTCCAGGGATGAGAGGGAAAAGCCTCCCTTTGTTTCGCCACCGAGTGGCAGAGGGGTTTTGCATCCTGACAAGCGGCAGCTCCAAAAAAAAAAATTTAAAAAAATAGGTAACAAACAGCCAGAACTGTCTTCTGCTTTAGTGCACAGTATGTTCAAAATCACTTATCAAGGTATTGCCAAAGTGACTGTAAATCTAGAGCTAAACAGACATAACCAGCCACCAAAGCAGGAAGGAAAAAAAATAATATACCCTTTGGCAGTACTTTTAAGGAATGAAAGTGCTATTAAAACAGCAAAGTATGAGGATGCTGGACCTTTTACTTCAGGAGAAAGTTGCTCTTTTTTGTCTTAACTTCCTTCACTGTAAACTTCTCATCCTAATAATTCCGTTTTGATGGGAATAATATTAGAGCCTGGCTTGAGCTTTGTGACTTTGTCACTGCCCAGCCACCCTGCAAAAACCTGAAATACTTCACTTTCTTCACTTTTTCTCATGCTTTATTTCAGTGACCACCAGCCTCTCTCACAGCTATGCCCTCAAAAACCCCACCACTGGCCAAGGTTTTGATTTCCTCAGACTGCTTTGCTTAAGGTTTTACTTGCAGCAAATCCACAGGCAGCACTCAGACACTGCTGGTGACAGGGCATCTGTGAGTGCCCAGTGACCACCAAGCTGAAAAGGAAACTGTGGTAAAACGGCTACAAAGCTATTTTCAGCTCAGGTATCAAGTTAAGGCATCTCAAGAGATTCACCCAGCAGAACTCAGATAATATCTGCGGGGACGGTTTATTGTCACAGCTGCCACAGCTTTGCTCAGGTTGGGCACACCGTCACCACCTTCACACCTCCTTGGGTGACACAGCTCTCTCCCACTGCTCTGCAGAGTCAGGAGCTGCTGTCCTGAGCTCCCCAGCTGCGTGGGGACAAAGGACAAGCCCTGCAGGCCACAGTGACCATGCCACTGGCCCTCTGCCACCGCGCTGACCGCTCCAAGATGCAGCCTGTCCCTGCTGCTGCCGTGCGTGGGAGGGAGCAGAGGTTATGAGAAAGGCTTGGGATTTAAGTCCAGCTTCCTTATCAAACAGCCCAGAAGTTTGTTGGTTTTTTGGTTTTTTTGTTTTCATTTTTAAAGGCAGCGTAGCTCTGGATGCAGCCATGGCTGTGTCTGCACTGCAATGGTCACTGAGTTATTGTCGTGATATTCTCCCCACTGCTGGAATAATCCAAACAGAGTTATTGTCGTGATATTCTCCCCATTGCTGGGATAATCCAAACAGAGTTATTGTCGTGATATTCTCCCCACTGCTGGAATAATCCAGAGTTATTGTTGTGATATTCTCCCCACTGCTGGAATAATCCAGAGTTATTGTTGTGATATTCTCCCCACTGCTGGAATAATCCAAACAGAGTTATTGTTGTGATATTCTCCCCACTGCTGGGATAATCCAGAGTTATTGTCGTGATATTCTCCCCACTGCTGGAATAATCCTGCTCAGATCCAACGTGTCCCTCACCTCTGTGTGAGGAGAGTCCTAAATAACTGCTTTATTCTGCCTCAAATCACGGCAGCGCTCGGCACAAAGGTTCATTATCTACAGTCTGTGGCACACGAAGGAAAGGCACATTTGGAAATGGAGATGGTGAGGTGGAAAAGAGATGTTGGGGGAGAAAAGGGCAGCACAAGCAAGTTTTTTAGTGAAGCTTCTGGTTTTGAGAACTAAGCTTGGATGGGTGACTGTCCATCAGCTGCTGAGATTATTAGGAATTCATGGAATCACAGGAGAGTTGGGGTTGAAGGGACCTCTGGTGATCATCCAGGCCAACCCCCAGCCAGGACAGGGTCACCTGGAGCAGGTGACACTGGAACACTTCCAGGTGGGCTTGGAATGGATCCAGAGAGACTCCACACCCTCCCTGGGCAGCTGTTCCAGGGCTCTGCCACCCTCATGGAAAGAAGTCCTGCCTGTGTTTAAGAGCCACTGCTCTTTGCCCTCAGTATTTCACTCAGTATTAAACTAAAACCTTGCATTTTCACACAGGAAACATCTCCATTAATCTCCTGCACAACCACACCAGTTCAAGTCAACTTTTGAACCAACAGAGAAATGGAACTGCACCTTTTCTGGAACAGGGGCTGAGATCCACCCACTCCTGTCTCCTGGAGAAAGGGCAGGAAAGAGGAGGGATGAGGAACCAGAGATGCTCCATGGCATCTTCGCCAAACACTTCAATGCTCAACCCATGCTTTTTTTTAAAAAACCCAAACGACTCTGATCCAAAGCAATAATATTCTTTGTTACTTTGAACAGACAATTCAGTTTTTAAATTTGGCAAACCACCATCCTCCCTCCATGCCCAATTCCACAGTTTATTTTTACCCTGCATTACACACAACCAAGGAGCTCCACACTGTTCTCCTCAGCCACTCTCAGGTGGGTTTAATGCACACGCTGACATCAGATTCACACTTCCTTTTATTTGTATTAATGAAGAAAATAACTTTTCAGCCTGGCTATTTGGAGGACTGAGCTGTGAGGGCAGAGGCTGACCCTCAACCCAAAATCTGGTCATGCAACACCCACACACCACAGCAAGGAAATGCAGCTCCCTGTGGGTTGTTGCATCCATGGTTTTGATCCAAAATTAATGACACTTGAAAACACGAACCTCTGCTAAGCTTCCACGCTGGGAAGAACAGGATGTGACATTTATAAGCAAGCAAAACTAAAGGAGAAGACAATAACTGAGTGTTTTTCACCATCCAAACCCTTCCTGTGGTTACAGCACAACCTGCCTGGGGAAAGGAAGCCAGGACGGTCGTGGTTCAAAATGCTCACATTTCAGCTGGGAAATTTCTTCCAGTTTGGTTTGGCTGTGGAGCCACCAGCACAGAGTGACTCCTTCCAACAAGGGAGGAATTCAGATCCCCAGAATTTTCCAGGAGATTTTGGACATGCCTGGAAATTAGATTCACTTAGAAAGAACCCTGAGAAATTAATCATTAAACTCCAAATAAAAAATAAAATGCACATGTACACTCCCCTTCCTGCTTTGTAAGCATGTAGAGGGAGATGTAGATTATACATATGCCAGGCCATTGTATCACTCTGATTAGCAGGACTGCAAATCCAGCTTCCATACTGAACCACATTTTTAGTGTGTTATTCTCACGGAGTCCAGTTCCTGTGGCTGGCACTGATGCTGAGAGAAACTGAAGGCATCTTTGAGAAAATCTGATTTACTTGGGGATCTCTACATAAATTTAAGACCTTACCTTTGAGGTAAGAGACTTGGAAAAGCTTGGTTATAAAACAAAAATAAAGCTCATTGTCACATTTCCCCCCAGATCAATTTGCAAATTAATTTGCAGAAGTTACTCTGTAACTCGATGTAGGAAGGAAGCTCTTCTAAGTCCTCTGTAATGACACGGCACAGCAGGAAGATGAAACTGGATTAATTTGCACATCAAGCTTCCTTCCTACATCAACTCACAAAGTACTACACGCAGTTCTGGTACTCTCTGGTGCCAGAACGTAAAAAGCTCATTGCTTACATAATCACCATCATAAAACGTTTAGCAAATAACTTATTCACCTACTGTACACAGCACTGAGCTGAATAATAAAGCCAAGAGGATTTATTTTCTTTAAATATTAGACCAGTTGCTGAAATAGCATTAAAAGCTTTTCAAGGCAGCGAAGCAAGAGGTTGGATTATTGCTCCGTGCCGTGACTCAGGCAGGAGAAACACGCAGAAATAAACTGAATTAAGATCTGCCTGATGTTTGTGGTTTCTGGGCTGCAGCTCCTCGTGGAAGACCCTAATGGTCTGCAGGGCTGGGACACAGCAACTGGGGTTGTCCCACGAGGTCAGAGTAAAGACAGACCCCTAAAAACACTTCTCTGCTTCCCAGCTCATGTCAAGCCCTGTAAAGCAGCACCAGGCAGTGCAGTGCAGCTTCACTGCAATATCACACACCAAAGCTATTTCCATTTAAATAAGAACTGGAGGAAAATGCTTGCAGGCATTAATTATTGAGGAAGGATTCAGCTGGCCTCTGGAAATTTCCACTTAAGATATTAACATATTTTCTTCTCTTTTTAAAGTGCATCTGGTTCATTACCAGGAGGATAAAGAAGGAAGGAATACAGGGCAGAGCTGTGCACATAAGAAGTCAAAGAAATTGCGTTCAACTTTGAAAAGAACCCCCTTGGGGTCACTTTAAGGGGATATTTTTCCCTCCCATTCAGGCCAGACTTGTAAATTCTAGTATCACCTCTGCTTTTTGAAACTTTCTGAGTCCCTCCAGCCAGCCTTCCTGGGCTTTCCAGTGCCAGTGCTGGAAGAGAGCTTTGCACTCCTGACACAATGCAGCTGTCTCTTCCAGGCTGAGGAATGCCATGCCTCTGGCCATCCACCCCATGGGCACCTCTGGAGTTCCTGGAATGCTGCAGGCACATCAGGGTGTCCTCCAGCAGCACACAGGGCATGGACAAACAGGAGGAACATCAACGGGAGCTCCTGATCCACCTCCTTTCCTCCCACACCAGCCTGCACACAGTCACCTTCCCAAGGCTCGTGTTAAAACTCAATTACAGTGTTCTTCCTCCTGATGGAATTATCAATCCCACTCCTCCCTGAACAGCAGAACTGAGGTGGGACAAACAGCCCAAAAGTGCTTTGCTGCCATCCTCTCCTCCCTGACAGTCCAGCTGTGGTTCCCATATGGCTTCTGCTGGTAAGGAAAGACTGTGTCAAGCACTGAAGGATCTGTCTGCTGCTTCCCTTAAGAAAAATGGTTGCTGGGGAGCTGAATGACCTTACACATCTGCAGGGAATTTCTGGATGTCTATTCTACTGCTCATTCTCAGCGTTAAGCTTTGTTTTCTCAATTCATCACAAACAGCCTCCCTTTCTCGATATTATTAATGACTCTGAGTTTCTATCTGTCACACAATTTAGCTTAAGTGCTTCCAGGCTGCTCCTCTTTTTTCCAGGGGTTTGGCTTGAAGTTGTCTCTGTATTTTACCATCCTCAGATGGGTCCTCTAGCAGCTCTGCTCATTTCCCCTCCCTCCTGATCAGAACCTCAGTGCATGCTGATGGGTATTTTGCAACACCTTGAAGTAAGTTGGACACCTGACTTCTCTAAGAGATGCAAGCCACGATGGTACGAACAAAAATATAATCCAGTATGGTTTTCTTTCATTAAATCTGCAAAGAATGATTCCCTTCTGGAGATGATTCCATACAGGAAATACCTTATCAGCTACCCAATCTATCCTGCTTCCACCACAGGAAAGCATGGGACAGTATGAAAGCAAAGAAGGGAACAAAAAATGCAGCACAGAACAAATCCCAAAGAGAAAGGGGCTTTGAAGGCAGACTTAGTGTAACAGGCTGAGAGAATTGGGATTGTTCAGCCTGGACAGGAGAAGCTTTGGGGTGAGTTCACTGCAGCCCTCCAAGGCCTGAAGGGGCTACAGGAAACATGGAGAGAGACTTGAGAAGAGGGATGGGGTACCAGGACAAGGAGGAATGGTTTCCCAGTGCCAGAGGGCAGGGCTGGATGGGATATTGGGCAGGAATTGTTCCCTGGGAGGGTGGGCAGGCCCTGGCACAGGGTGCCCAGAGCAGCTGTGGCTGCCCCTGGATCCCTGGCAGTGTCCAAGGCCAGGTTGGACTTTGGGGCTTGGAGCAGCCTGGGACAGTGGAAGGTGTATCTGCCCATGGTAGGGGTGGGATGGGATGAGTTTTAAGGTCCCTTCCAACTCCTTAATGTTCCATGATTCTGTGACAATCCTGAAGGCCCTCAGGAGAGCAGAGCTGCACCAAGAAGATGTTTTTCCCCACCTGATAAAATTCTGCTCACCTTGGATGGGTGAGCTGAAAACTCAGGAAATATCAAATCCTACTGTTCATGTCACCCCCCTGCTGTGGAATGGGACCCCTGACCAAAAGGCAAAAGGATCAGGATGACAAAGGTACCAGTGAGAAAGAGAGGAAAGGCACTGGCACAAAGACAAGCCATTGGTGCTAAAAAATTCATGACAAATCACACACAAATATTTGCAAGGAGAAGAAAAAAAAAGACTAAATTATATTTGGAGGAAGTCTGTGATTTTCTGCTGTTGGGAGGAATCTTCCCATCACGAGCTGAAACACTGAATCCATTTAAATGTAATTTAAACTCCCAATGAGGCTTTCAAGCCGATGCTTCCAAAGGCATACAAATTATTTCAGAGGGTAAGTTCTCATCCTGTGCTTGGTTTGTCAATACCTGTAAGACAAGCAGGAGAGAGGTGCAGTAGATTTAAAGAGAAGAAAGTAGGGGATAAGGTAGAGAGGTGCTCAGAGAGGTGACACAAGGCAAAGACACTCATTTCCCTCCTCATCACTGGAGAAAAGAAATATTTGCTTAATACAATCCACCACAACTGTGCCTGTGCAAACATAAAACTCCACTAACTTGGCACTAGAAGCTTTCTGATGATCATCTTTTGCCCAATCATGTCCAATAGCTCCTTGTCTCAGCCTTTAATTCACCCCAAACACTTTTTAAAAGCAGCCAGTAAATGTGCCTGTCTGCCTTACCACTACTTCAGGGGGTTACGGGGAAGGAAATAAAGCCTTAAAGTTTATTCTTTCAAGAATAAAACACAGCTTTTCTGAAAAGTTGTTATAAAACCTAGTATCTAATGAGAAAGTTTATTTTTAGAAGGTTTCTGCACTGTAATAATTAGTTCAGGAGAATCTGGGACACGCAGTTTCAGGGATCCTCATCCTGAGATAAAGCTGCATAACACTGGAGCATCACAGGGCTGGGGATCTTTATAATCACGTCACAAACATCCACAGATCCAAATTTGGATGGAATTTAAAAGTTTAACATTCATAATATTGTGTACAGGATGATGATTAAAAAAAAAAATCAAATCCATTTACTTTCATCTGAGAATTATCTAAGCAGTCTTATAAAGCAAATCCTCTTGCTGGGGAAGAAGAAGCTATTGGACAATGGAAAATGCCAGGACTTCACTACTGGACAGACATTTCCTGCAGGAAGAAATTCCCATCCATCAGATATTTTACAATTTACATGACTCTCATCTTCTCTAAAAATGGCCCTGGCAAACCATTCCTTTTTCAAACCCACACCAAGTTCTGCTGGGTTTAATATGAACCACCAGAGCTGTGAAAAACACAATAAACCTCTTCACAGAAATAGAGACCTAGGATATAAAATGCCACTTGGGATTACACATGCCACACTGACACTATCCATAGACAGAGTACATGTGAGATTTGGGGCTTTTTGTTTCATTCTGGGTTTTATTCTGCCTTTTTTTAAAATTTTTTAATTCTTCTTTTCCCTGCAGCTGAATTAGTTCTAGACTTTCTGGGCTTTTCCTCCCAGAAGTTCTAACAAAGCAAAGACTGAAAAGCTGAAACAAACAGTTTTATCCTTTTACTATTTTTAGAAGCCCATTTGAATTCTTATGTGCATATTTCAGTAACTAAAAGGGCAAGGGAGAGGGGAAAACACAATTTCTGATGTGTTCCAGCGCTGCAAATGGAAGAATTTGAAGTGGATACAAAAGGGTAGACAGGAGAGAAAAAGGAAGAAAATGGGACTGGATAAAGGAGCAGGGAAATAAGCAAAAGAGCAGATGAGAATCAAGGCAGTATGTACAGAGGGAAAATAACATTAAATACAAGGCAGTAAGACAGGAGGTAAAGACAACAGAAAATACAGTAGAGGTAACAGATTTACAGACAAAAAAACGTTGAGGGAAAACCAGCTTTCAAAAAGCAAAAGACAAATCAAGAGAAACCCAAACTAAACGAGGAAAACACAGAGCTGAGGTTTTCAGAGAGAGGCAGCCCAGAAGGAAGGCTCACAACTGAGACTGACACTTCTGTGCATTCCCATGCCAGATGTTCTGTCTCCCTAAACTTTGAAGAAACAATGGGATGGATCCTTTTGCTGAACTGGCAGGCTGGTTTATTTTCAATTACGCGGTTTAAGAATTAAAAGTTGCCTCGGCCGGCGCTGAACGCCTGAAAGTCTCTTTAAAGATTTCCACTGCAACTGCTGAAAAGAATCATCAAGGGAGCTGCTGTTCTCCTCCCAAATATGCTCTGTGTGTTTTATTTACTCTTCTGAACTGCAGAACCATAACAGATCTCCCTAGCAAAATACCTTTAAAAGTTATTATATTCTGTAAGTGAGTGCTCAGCACCAGCAGCAGCCCCAAACGAGCTCGGAGTTCATTCCACCTTTCCAGGAAAAGCTGAGAAGACACACCACCCAACCTGAAAAATCATTCAGGAGATGAAGGGATGCTCAAATACACTAAAATTACAAAAAAAAATGCAGAAATTTTCAAGGCCAGCTCGGAGAGGGCTTGGAGCAACAGGGTCTCGTGGGAGGTGCCCCACGGCAGGGGGTTGGAGGAGGATGATTTTTAAGGTCCAACCCAAAGCAAACCATTCTGTGATTCCCTGACCCTATGGAATGGGTGAGGAGCTGCCAGTGGGTATTTTCAGTGGCTTCCTGCAGAGATTGGTAAGAAGTTTAAAAGTGTACAAACAGCGTGATCGCTGAAAAGTAAATGGCAATGGAAACTTGCTCGTGGCACAAATCTGCCTGGTGGGCAGCCCTGCAGGATCTGCACCTTCCATGCAGGAAACCGGGGTAGCAAGGAGGAGGAGAGCTGAAATTTCTGCACAATACTCACCGGATGCATCCCGAAATAACAAATTCTGACCTTAAAAAGGAGCTGGAGGAAAAAAGATGTCTGGGAGATGGGGTAATTAAGGAGGCTCAGCACTTCTCTAGGCAGGGAATTCTTGTCTCTAAGAGGATCAGCCAGCCCCAGGAAAACACTTCAAGAGGCAACAACTGGAGAGAAGTTTTCAGAAGCAGGTGGGTAATTAAGAGGTGTTCTTTCTTTGATGGCTTCTGCAAACCATCTCAAATTCTGAATTAATTTCTCTGCTGAAGTGCCAGAGGGGAAGCTACTGTGTGTGCTTTATTGTCATCTGAGAGACCAGGCTGAACACAGAACGTGAAGGAAGGGATGGTCTGTGACAGGTCACTGAAAAGACACTGGCTGAACGATCTTTCAAACTTTAAACAATTTGTGAGACCCGTGTGAAGTCTCTCCTGTCGTATCAGCAGCAGAGAGGGGCTCCAAGAGAGCTGCAAAAGGACTTTTCCCACGGGTATGGAGTGACAGGACAAGGGGGAATGGCCTTAAGTGAAGAAGGGATGGTTGAAGGCAGGTATTATGTTCAGATTAGATATTAGGAAGTAGAAGCACCCTCTCTCCCTCCTCATCCTGTGCCAGCCTGGATGTGAGCCCAGATCCAAACACAACTTCCCCAATTACAGCCCTGGATCCGAGGTGGATCCGTGACACTCCCTGACACCCTGCCAGCAATTCCTACAGCAAAATCTGGGACAGGAAACAGCGATCCATCCCTGATGTACACAAGGACAAAACCACAGCCCTGATGGCCTGGGCAGGGGCTGGGGACAGGACAGGAGCCAGGCATGGAGAGCTGGAGGATGGCCAGCCTGTGCAGGAGGCACTGGGAGCAACACTGGGAGCAGCACTGGGAAGAGCACTGGGAAGAGCACTGGGAAGAGCACTGGGAGCAGCACTGGGAGCAGCACTGGGAGCAGCGCTGGGAGCAGCGCTGGGAGCAGCGCTGGGAAGAGCACTGCCATCTGCTGCAGGAGAGCTGAATGTCAGCACTGGGACACAGCAGAAGTGCTCAGCTCCCCGTTCCCTGTGGGAAGGCACAGAACATTGGGATGTGGGGCAGTGCTGGACTGGGCAGCGCTGAGTCCAAGGGCTGGACTCGATGGTCTCAGAGGGCTTTTCCAATCTTGGTGATTCTGTGATGGTTTTGTTACATCAGCCCGATGTTACATTCACATGAATCTGCTGGAGAGAGCCCAGGGGAGGCACCAGGATGAGCAGGGGGATGGAGCAGCTCTGCTGGGAGGAAAGGCTGGGAGAGCTGGGATTGTTCACCCTGGACAGGAGAAGATTTGGGATGACCCAATTGTGGCCTTCCAGGACCTGAAGGAGCTACAGGAAATATGGAGAGAGACTTGGGACAAGGGATGGAGTGACAAGAGGAATGGTTTCCCACTGCCAGAGGGCAGGGATAGATGGGATATTGGGAAGGAATTGTTCCCTGGCAGGGTGGGCAGGCCCTGGCACAGGGTGCCCAGAGCAGCTGTGGCTGCCCCTGGATCCCTGGCAGTGTCCAAGGCCAGGTTGGACTTTGGGGCTTGGAGCAGCCTGGGACAGTGGAAGGTGTCCCTGCCCATGGCTTTAAGGATGGGCTTTAAGGTCCCTTCCAACCCAAACCATTCCATGATCATCAAACTTCAGCTCCTCCAGCTCCCAGGTCAGGCTTTGAAACTAAGCACATTTGCCTCCTGATTTTTTTTTTTCATTTCTTTCAACTTCTCTCACTAGCATGGAAAATATAATATTTAATTTTCCAGACATGGTCAAAGCAGCTCAGAATTTAAGGTGACTCTTGAACTCTGGATTAAAAGAACCCAAACAAAACAAACCAAAACCAAATCCCCCAGATGCAGCAGAATAAAACTGATACCACTGTAGCCACATGAAAAATGCTATCATGATAGCTGTAAAAACAGTATTTCTAGTTTTGAATAGTTGTATGATACAATCAAAGCTCTCTGACAAAAACTGCCAGAGGAATAAAACTCTTGCAGCCCCACTCTCAATCACTAGGATTGGAAACTACTTATTTTCAACAAATCCCTTCATTCTGTGGAACTTGGGCTTGTCACAAAGGCAACAGAAACCCATTAAGTGAGTGGTCCAGGCTTCCAGGGTATTAGATCTCTTCCCTGGATCAAGTTGTGTATGTCTAAATATAATCCAGAATAAGCAGCTAAATGTTATCACATTCATAGTAAGCAACAGCAGAGCTTTTTAATTTAAATAGCCAACCCAAAATAGGAAACTTCTTCTGGAGGAATAAAAACACCAGGAAAACCTCGTTGTATTCCAGAGTATTCTGCTGAAATCCTACTGGCACAGGGTCTAGTCCTACAGAAATCTCTGAACAACCAGTTACTGAAGGGAAAATCAATTACAGCTCAGCCCCTTCTGCACGACACCGCAGGGATTTTCTCACCTGACTAACCAGGAGCCAAAAAAAATCCCCAGACTAACAAAGAAAAAAATTAAAAGAAAAAAAAATTAACAACACAACAAAACAAGGAAAACCTGTCCAGTTATCTGGAAAAAGAATTCTTTCCAAAAATCATGTCCTGGTCTGCTCTGTTAGTTCATACATAATGCACTTTCCTCATTAGAAGATGTTATTCTGACTTCAGCTTTTGGCTGAAAACGGAACACAGCAGGACAAGTGTACCCTAAACACGTGGAGAAGTTGCAGTTTTGCTTGGCATTAACACCCTGTCCCTTCCTACACTTGTTCTGATTTACAGGAAGGTTATTAACAGGCAGCAATCCTCTCTTCTGCTGTTTGAAATCCATCAAGCACTAAAGCCCCAGCCCTAAGTGAGGCTTTTTACTTTTCATCACACTGAGAGTAAGATACATCAGTATTCAAATTACATCAAATTCCAGAGTGACCATAATGGATATTTCATGGTTAAAAATACCCTAAGCAATGCAGTCAACACCAGCCACTTCAACAGGCATTGTTTACAGGACTGCAAACTCTTCTTTCTATAAATAAAGATTTCATCTATACGATCAAAGGATTTCTATGCAGCCACACTTTTTTAAAAAATAGCTTTTTAAGTTCAGGAAACACTTAAAGAATGAATCTTCCCTAGTCCAAGTCCCAGCCTGCAGCAGATTTTACAGTTGAGTAATAAACCCTTTTAAAATATGGTTTATTATGGAAATACTGTCAGAGCCTTAATTACAGTAGGCGCCACAACAGTGGAGCTGCTTACACAACAAATGGGCTCTGCAGAGCACAGCAGGCACCCACTGACCTGGGCAGGGAGGGCTTTCCTCCCATCCCACCCTTTCCAGGGAATGGGATCACTGGAAAATCCCCCTGGAACAGCACCTGGTGCCCCCAGCAGAGCTGTGAAACCCCCAACGTGCACACACCACATCCTACAACACCACGGAATCGCTGCTGGCTGGAAAGTTTAAAAGGGGTCTTTAAACCAGACTTTAAGGTCTGAGATTTAACTCAGCTTTGGCTCAAATCTGTGGCACAGATCGTGAAGAATTAACATCCCATGTCAGCAATAGTTCATCATCTTTATTAAAAAATCCTGGCCTCACCAAAGTCAGCTTTGCCCACAGCTTCAAAGCCCAAATTTTATCCAAAGGAAGTCAGAGAATCACCTGCTCATTAGGAAAAAAATAAATAAATGGAGGCTTTAAGAAAAATTATGCTTTATGACAAGAACTTGTTATATGCTGGTAAAATGGGTCAAGACTGAGAGAGTCTGGTAAATGTAAAAACCACCTCAGTCTCCTTCTATCCAAGAAATTCAGCGTGTAAAACGCATTGAGGGCGCCTATTCCGAGCAGGAATATTCCCAGAACACAGAGCCTCCATCCCAGAGTGTGCACCATGTGTCTAGGTTTAATCCCACAGTTCCTTACCCCGGAGGCAAGCAGGATTCTTTCCCAGTCAATTATGTTAATTGCGAAAGAACTTGCCCAGTCCTTGGGGAAAACTGTGGGAAGATCCTGCAGGGCCAGGCCAGGGATTCCGGCCACATCCTCAGTGTCACTGCAAACTGCAGGGAGGAGGGAGCAAATGGGGCTTCTGCCTCCAGGTTTAAGGAATGCTGGCTGTGCCTGCTGTGAGGAGGAAGAGGTTGGAGGGTCTTCAAATAGATGGTGCTTTCTTTGTGGTTCTATTTCCAGGCACAAAATGTCCCTCCTTAATTTCTGCAAATGACCTCGTTACTGATTTCTTAGCCCAAAAACCATTAGGAATGTGCAGGTATAATAGGACAGGAAAAGCAGACAGATAAAGTTCACCTTCATAGGATTTAAATCTGGGTTTATCCAGTGAAAGAAACGCAGTGCAAGGAGCCCTGGTCAGGACACAGGAAGAGTTTTGGAAACCACGCCTGCAGATGAAAAGCTCACGGACTGCGCTCTGGCCAGCCCACGCAGAGAAGGCCAAGGAACAGCTTAATCCCACAGGGATTGCATCAGTCTGGGAAGCAAACACTTGACAGAGGACTTTTCACTCTGCAAGCCTAGCAAGACCCACTGGCCAGCTGAATCCGGGCTTTTTTTCAAGGCAGGACTTAAAAGGAGAGAGAAATCTATCAAAGGCAAGGGATGGAAGACCTTTTGCCCTTCCCAAAAGCCAAAAAATAATCACAAGCCAGAGCAAGCCCCACTAAAACACACCGAGCATCCTTTGGCTCATCCATCACTGGAAGTGTTTATGCCAAGATTGGATGTTTCTTTCTAGATTGGCCCCAATTAAAACAGTCTTATGGCCTCCAGGGGACTCTTTTATCTGGTCAGAGAGGTCCCTCTGGGCTTTCTAATCTGTAATCTAATTTCCAATCATGGAACAGCACTGCTATGTGCTCTCCTTGGTTCCATCCTTGGAAGTGTCATGCGGTGCAGGATGTGGTAAATAAAAGCACACAGCACTTTATTTTTAAAGCTGGCTAGGCTGAGATAGGGAGGAAGGACTATTTGTGGGTGGTTTAAATGAATGTACTATATTTAATTCATGGCATTCATCAGATGACACAGCAAGAGGCACAGAACAAGGATCAAACAATTAAGATTTACTGAGAAAATGCAGTAATTCTACTTGTTTGGAATGGCCAAGGACAGCCAGCTCCTCAGCCAGCCACGAGATTTTCCTTTTCCATTCATCAGTTTCCCCCCCCCAAAGTCTGGCAGTGAAATGCATATTTATCCATATTGGGTTTGGTGACATCATACTGAAGAACGTACCAGATCTCCCCATCCCACTGACAAATCCTGGTGTGTAAAATGGGAACAGAACTGAAAAAATACCCCTTGTCCAAGGATCCACTCTCAGCATTGAACTGGTCCCAGCTTGCTTCAAATCACTTTCAAATTCTGGAGGATTTGCCAGAGTGGAGGTGGCCAAGTGGCTCTTCTGCCTGCCCCACACTATCAGGCCACTCAAAAAATTCAGATTTTTATGATAAATATGAATAATAAATCTACCTAGCCCAAGAATGCTTTCTCTTTTTTTTTTCCATCAGTGCCCTATTCTCTCTCCAATTCTCCACACAATCAACAGACAAAAGAAGGTCTTGCATGTTTCCTTGAAAAGAATTCTGTAATTAGAAAGAAATTTGACTGATACAAAGTTAGCTCAGTGGAAAACTGCGGGAATGGTGAAATGATCAAAGTCACTTGTAAAAACAGACAAAACTAAACATTTGCTCGTGTTTATCCAATGAGTCTCTAGGAAAGAAACATTAATGAACATTCTAATAGGACATTTCACAGCCTAGATAAAAACTGTATTAAAAGAACCCTAATTCCAAATCTCAGGCAATTTAGGAGTAAAAACGAAAACACTGAGCAGTCTCCTAGTTCTTATACGATAAGCAAATCTCTGTTTATTAAATATCAAGTGCCCAATTTTCATTCCACAGGAGCTGTATGTATAATTACTCTCAGTTTTTCTGGAAGGAAGCACTGCAGGGACAGACAGTCAATTCTTTTAAACCACTGATGTCTGTGCTTCCATGAGCTTCTGAGTGGGAGCTCCTCTAAAAGGAACATGAAAGAACTAAACACACATAAAGAGCATATTCACAGCCAGACAAACAATAAATAGCTCGACGAGGCCAGATTGTGATAGCACAGCAAAGGCTTGTCTAGCGTGTGTGCGTGTTATTTAAAAGTTCAAAAAGTCACATACATTTTTAATAAAGCAAAAAAACCACACATTGTGGCTTCATTACTGCTGAGTCTTGAGAGCAATAGCTTAGTGGACTGGAATAATAATCCAGGCTGGAGTTTAGGACGTTCCATGTCTTTTTCTGCATGACAGATTCCAGCCTCACGCAGCTCTGTAGCCAACCAGACAATTCCCACCCAGCCTGGGATTCCCATGAACTCCAAACTGCCTCCACTGTAACCAAGAGAAACTAAACACAAAAAATAGTGCAGATCACCCCCCAAAACGCACACCCAGAAAGAGAAAATGAAAATAAAAACCCTGCTGCCGTTCAAATTCTGCAGAATTATCTTCTCTCGCATCAGCCAGAAAAACAGAAATTGCTTTGTGGTGAAGTTGGGGTGCATTTAACAAATTTCCATGGTCCCTGCAGCAGATTTAAGGCCTGTGAGCTGTGTTCACATTGAACAGTCCACACAAAGTCCACAGTCTTGGAAAAAAGATCCTGAAAACAGAGAAGTGTAAATGTAGCTGTTTAACCACCCTGACTCCCATTTAAAATAAATCCAGGTTAAGTGAGGGAAGGAAGGACGGAGGAATGGCAGCATCACCCCAACCACGTTTCCTCCAGAGAGCTCCGTGTGGGGAGCATGGAAATGGGAATGCGAAATGGGAATGCGAAATGGGAATGGCTTTGCTAAACAGCTCTTTGCCTGCAACTGAAACTGCCATCCTGATGGGATCTGATCTGATTGTTTACCCAGCCCCACTGGATTCTCTCCAAAATTTCATGTATTCTCTTCAGAATGACCTAAAGCTGAAGCTTGCTGTCATCACATCTGGTTTAGCCTCCAGCTGTGCCTCACCACCTTGAATAAAAGGATGAAAACGAAGCCATGTGTGGAGCTCACCTTCAAAATACTGAGCTGGATTCTTCCTGTTCATCATTCCTGTGCTATCCAGCAGAAGTCATCAGCACTGTTTATCGTAATGGTGTGGGTTTTAAGGCAGGACTCCCTTTCAAATGGTCTGCCAGGGCCAATAGATAATTGCCATGGGGGCCTAAAATATCTGTCTGAACAGAAAAACTCAAAACAACATAACCAAAGAAAGTAATCTCAGCTGAAGGAAAAAAAAAAATAGTATTACTTCCCAAATCAAAACACGAAACTTTAAGAAATATCACTTCTAGCATGCTCCATATATTGGGATTGGCAGGATAAAATTCAGCAAAGAGCAGACGGGATTTGCCCTTGCTATTCCCTCAAATTATGAAAAAATAACCCCATGGTAATTAAAATCAGGAGGAACATCACAGAAGATATTTTGGGGTTCTTGGGCAGTAGGAGACCTGAATAAACCAGGAAAAAAAAAGAAAAAAAAAAAAGGATTTTTGCACAGCTTCCAGAACACTTAATCCCCCACACTGGTGGTACACAGAAACACACAAGATTCCCTTCATCCTTCTAAAAACACTTCGAGGAAGTCACAAATCATGGAGTGAGCCTCTCCAAACCTTGCACAAGGTTTCTAATCCTAAAACAATTGATGACTCAAGACTTGCAGCCTCAGTGAGTGAAACTGCTGACATCAGAACCAGTGCCAGGGGTGAGCTGGCATGATAATTATGCACACTCACTTACAGCTTAGCCAAATGCCTCCCAAAAATAGAACCAGAGATATGAGGCCTAATTAGAAGTGTCTGAATTACCAGGATTTTTATTTTTTTTAAAAAAAAAGAACGTTACTGATGACAACTCAGTAGAAGGTTTCCATTTCCATTTACATCTTGTAAAATATTCAGAGTATTTAAAGTGAAGTTAAGCACTGGCCCCTTGTTCATTGTGAAAGATTTACAATTTGTTAATTAGCTCTTAGAAGGTGTTTTAGGTGCCCTGCAATGAAAGCACATCTCACAAAGGATCACCTGTAAAGAGGAGATGCACACTGTAAACTGCACTGAGAGGTTTTGGAGCACAATCCAGTGGGGTAATGAATAATTAACTAGCACACATGCTAAAATTTAGGGCTGGCCATTTTACACACAACCTCCTGCACCACTAGAAAACAACTGAGAAAATGCAGAATTGTGTGTGAAATCAGTGCCCATCTAGAGATGCACCTGGGGGGCCAACACACATCCAAATTAACTCCTCCAGCAAGAACACAATCTTGTGTCTATGCTTTGCAGCCTTCTGCATTAAAAACACTGAATTTACACAAAGCTGAATTTATTCTCCCTGATTTTCTTAGATTCCCAGGGTTCCTGTTTCCAGAAGTCCACATCCTTGCTTTTATTACCTTTCTGATTTGGGCACTAACACACACAGGTGGCATTTCCACTGCTTTCTGCAGCATCTCAGGGTTCTCCAGGGTGAGCCACAGGCTCATCACCCTTCCAGCCCCCAAAAAAGCAAGAACAAAACCTCTCCTCTGCTAAAGGGACTCATTAACAGTGCAGCAAACCACTTGATTTAATGCTTCCTTAAGAGACAGATCCCAGTTCTCCCCAGCCTAAAATACTCTACCCTCCTTTGAAAAAAAAAAAAAATCCTCATAAAGTGTTAAAAACTCACTCAAGGCACAGTATTTGCACAGCCTTGAAATGAGCATTTTTACATAGCAAAATGAAGCATTTTTTGGGACCCACTGTTCCCACAGAAAGGGAACACTCAATCCAGTTTCCCCAAACGGAAAAAAGAAAAAAAGGAAAAAAAAAAGAAAAAAAAGGCAAGGAAAGACATTTTTAGATCGTACAAAAATACAAAGAACTGATATAACCCACAAGGAAGTGTGGCTTGTGTGCACCACTATTAATCTATCTTGACTGAACAATATATATTTTATTTTTTTTATTTCGCTCTTCCGCCTCCACTTTTTGTTTGCTGTTGAGGACAGATAAGTGCTCCTGGCAGTATCCTGGCACAGGCATTTCACTGAACAGTAGCTATTGTAATAACAAAAAATATATATATATATATATATAAGTCCCTCAAGTTCTGAGAATTTCACTTTGGGCCCATTAGATTGAAAGATCTCTAATTCCAGGTTCATGCTGGAAAAGCAAATGTTTCTGGAACAACAATAAACTTTCCCTCTGTAGAGAGTGCTAACCCAGGCAATGAGGGGGTTTAAAATTCTGATTAAATCCCCTAAGCTTCTGCCAATCCTGTGCTCTGAAGGCAAACATCAGCCAGGACAGAGAATCTCACTCCTGGATGGTCTTGGAGATTCCTTCCAACCCAAACCATCTTGTGGTTCTGGGATTTTGCCAACATCGAGCCACTGGCAGCATCAAAACAAGCCTGGAAAGGGAAAGGAGGGTGCTGTAAGAACCACCCAGTGAGGAGCAAATCCCTGCACTGGGAATCTTGCAGTGATCGAGGGCAGAGGCTGAGATGAAGAAATGGATGGGGAGTTCTTGCCTTACCAATGAAGGAAAAAAAACCCAAAAAAACCCTGACACATTAGGAGTTTTCACATGGAGAAAACAGAAGGGACTCGCTCAACCTAGTAAATATTCCAAATATAAATTTGGAATATAAATATTCCAAATTACAGCGTGCACCTTTTGTTTCTAAAGGGATTTTTCCAATCAGTTCACAGCTGTGTCATCTTTTGTACCAGCTTTGTCAGGGCTCCTAAATTAGCTTTTTTTTTAATTATTTATTTACTCTGAAACGTCTTTTCAGGGAAGATTTAGAACTGTGCCACGAAATAAAAGTGCTAAATCTTCTCAGACGTGGAGGTATCTTAAATAACTGTGTGGCTGTGCCTTTGATCATTTCAGGGTGTAAGCTTGGCAATGCTGCTGAGAGAAGTCATCCCCTCTATTAGTTCAGCAGATCCTGCACAGAGAAAACAGACACATTTTGGGGCTCACCAACCTCCCCCTGCCTTCATCAAGTCTGTAGAAGCTGTAATTGGCAAACCAAGGACTAATTGAGAGCAATTAGTTTATGTTAGATTATGTTAATCAAGTAACAGTTTGGGGGGAGAAATAAAAGGCAAGGAAAAAGATGGTTAACAGTAATTATCTTTCTCTTCTGCAAAGCTAATACATGCATCACCCTTCTTTTTGTTAAAACCTTTTTACTACACAGGCATCCACTACTTTTTCTTTCCAAATCACTGAAATCCTGCCTGTGGAGGCAGAGCTGTGACACAGGTGACATTCTGGCTTTGGAGGACACAGCCTCTGGACTTTAATTTAGCTATTTGTTTTCCTAGAGGTGGAGGGGTGACAAAAAATTCAACATTTTTTTCTTGTCCCCACCTTCAGTCGGATTTCTTTATCCCCTTACTATTCTCAGCAGCTCTGCAAAACTCACTTCCTTCATTCTTTTGGCTTTCTAGGATAAAGAGGCAATTGCACCCTTCAAACCTCATTATGGTGGAAGAACACAACTGATGCAAAATCTAGTTATGATAAAAGAGTCAGTGGAAATCTGGCAATTAACTGTGAGCAGGATGAGCTGCACAAACTGCCAGGCCCAGGGTCCCCTTCCTTTGCTGGTGATCAAACTGTGATAACACAGTTTTAAAAGTGAAATTTAGATTTTTTTTTTTTTTAAATACACTTTTCCAGGGTTCTTCTACCCCCACTTCATCAGGGTTCTGAGACAGCGTTGCTGCATATTCATATAAATATCCAGCACGTACTGGCAAAACCTTCTGGATTTTTTCAGATGCTCAAATTTTCCATCAGTTTTAATAACCAGCCTCTTTTCTGCTGACTGCTTCTCACTTCTTCCTTCTATTCCTGAATTCAGGGATTCCATATTTTATTTCCTCTTCTTCTTTATGTGGGGACTTTTTTTTTTTTTAATTTGCATGGACAGTTCCTGAATTTTATTGAGGGGTTTTTTTTTCATTCACCAAATTTCTCACAAGATAATTACCCAAAATCAGGAATTCAATACTTAATCAGTGTTATCTCCTACCAATTTCATCTCAAACAACTGAAGGCACTCAAAATTAATTTTTGAGTAAAACGAATACCCAAATTACAGCTAAACATGCGCCAAACCTTGCAAGGCACTTTTCTGTGCACTAAGTGCCAAAGAGATAAGGAAGAGGCTCAAAATACCTTCCCACAGGAACACAACCTTGCTTCTTTATTGCAGTCCAAACCAGCCCTTTTGATTCAGAGAGCTTCAGCCCATCAGTATTTTGAGAAATAATTCTAATTAAACCGCACTAATAATGTTAATAGGGAGGAAAAAACCCTCTCCAAGTGTAGAGCTAAACACTTAACATAAAGCTGCAAGATGTAACAAGAGAAGGTGAGGTGCCAAAAGTTTCAAAAAAAGAAATTGATAAAGCCCTCAAGACCCCTTTAATTAAAATCTCCTCTGGGAATAATCTGCAATCTGCTCCACTTCATGCAGACGCTGGATTAAAGCATCTGAGCACAAACCTTAATCTGGGGGTTTATTTCACCATGGCTTTCCCTCCCTGCTGCTTCCAGGGATTCAGCCTCCAGGGAAAGGAGAAGGATTTAAGTGACCACAGCATCACACGAATTTCACGTTAATCCCGTGATCCAGCCCAAAGTTTGGGCTCTGCAGTTTAGAGGTGACACCCACAGGACCTTTCCTTTCCTTCTCTCACCTCCCAGCCCTTTTCCCACACTCACGCTCCCTTCTAATCTGCTGTAATTCCCACTAGGCAGCAACCCCATCAATTTTTAGCAATATTACCAAAGATTCAAATGGTATTTCCTCACGCTGGCTCCGGGCACGTCATCCCATCCTTGTCACACTTTTTCCTGGACCACATCCCCCTGTCACCACCCTGATGGATGCCAACCTGCACCCCTCACGTGTGTCCTGTCAGCTGCATCCCAAAGCAATCAAACAAGGGAAGGAGGCACCTCAAAAATAACAATTTGTTATTACTCATCCCCTTGGGAGATGCCGTGCTGGGGCCTCGTGAGAGCTGAGCCTCGTCTTCCACTTCCCTCTTTCCCAAGGAAGCTTTAGGTGAAGGAGACAGAACCTGCAGGCATGTGACAGTCAGTGTGATCCCTGCAACCACAGAGCTCAGAAAATGTGTGCCTGCTAAACCATGCTGCGAGCCTGGCCTAAAAGAATCCCAAAAAGAACCAAAAAAACCGCCCCAAACCAACCAAAAAATGAAAAAAATAAATAAAATAAAAGAGAGAGAGAGAGAAGTGAGTACAGGGGAGAACTTCAAAGGCAAAACTGGAACTAGAAACAGAGCGTATCAACTCTTGTGTAGCTGTCTATTGTTCTGGAGTGTGACTCAGCAGAACAAAGGGTTTTGTCTTCATGGAGAAACAGAGTCCATATTGCACAGGAAGTGGCAAAAATCCACTGTCTGGAACGTGACTGGAGCTCCATTTGCTTCCATGGGGAATTTCCCTGGCTTTAGAGAGACTGCAAATCACCACCCTGCTCCACATGAGCTGAAGAGACCAGGGGAATGGGTTTTCCTGCACTCAAGGGAAAAAAAAAGAAATTTGCAGAAAAAAATAGATGAGTGTGAGATGGCCCACGGCTGAGAAAATTCACTTTAGCACTTGCATTGAATAAATCTGAAACTGAATAAATCTGAAAATACCTGGATTTATAAACTGGAATACTCTGGGAAGGACACAGGTACATGACAAACCCCGTGCCTCCACCACAACCCAACACTCTGAAACCATCACTACATAAAAGTCAAAATATCTGTCATTTGAAATATTTGTACTTCCCTTTCCATATCAGTTCTGTCACATGCGTAAATGTTAAGGTAGGCTGAAAGGGGAACATGAACAAACAGCTCTTAAACCATCAGTTTTAAGAAAAGATGTTTGAGCAGTACCAAGAGATGCAGCAATTGGATGCGATCGGACCCAGAGGCTGCAGCTTATCAGCATTTTGAAGTTAAACACCATGTGGTAGAAAAAAAACAAGACAGCAATAACTTTATTCAAGGACAGATTTTTCTGCAATATCTGTGTTTGGACCGGTTTCTGTCACTCTTCCCCTCCAAGCATTCCCATGCCATCATCAGTGAATTTCCTGATGAAAACACAGCATTATTCCACACCCAGGAATCACCTGCTACCGTGCAAAGCAGCACGCTCAAGAGGCGTATGGTTTTTTCCTTAACCACATAAAAGTCAATTTTCTTTGCTTTAGTGAAGTCATGTTTATCCTCAGTTGGATAGAATAAATCTCCACCTCCATCCCTGCACTTTTCCTGTTTTTATTAAAATTCTAAAACTTGCAGAGTGGGTGAGTGGGAGTGCGGAGCACAAGTAAACCCTGGCTCTGTACGTCACGGTTGTGAAACACACTCTAAATAAAACCATATGCTCTTAGGAGGAAAGTTTCATCTCTCTCCCCTTTTGCTGCCTGCTCAGGTTGGCCTCAGGGCAGGACTGAGGGAATGCAAATACATTTAGAGAAAGGTTTGATGAGAAACTGATAAGAAACACGCTCATTTCTTTACTCGTTCTGCGGGGTTAATACACAAGACAATTTTAAGAAGAATTCTATTATTTGGCTTCTTCTCTTGCATTCTCCCTCCAAACAGTTGTGAATTGGTGTCAATTGGTACCTGTGATGTCCCAATGTCTGATACTTCAATGATTTGCAGAGTAGATACCTCTTGATGATGGGGAGGAAACAAACAAACCAACCCTTAATAACAGATTTATTCTAGAGCTGCTTTGAAAGTTCTGTACTTTGTCCTCACATTTAGAACTTTAATGATGCCCTGTGTGGCTCTCAGCTATGAAAGCTAACAAGCCATTCTGTTCATTCTGTGTAACCTTTTACAAAATATGCCTGTGACAAGCCAGGGCAGTAACTGAACCCACGTTCTTCTTTTTCCTTCCTCATTTTCCGTCAAAATACGTGCCTGGGTGACAGAGGGAGGCTGACACAGCAACGTGGGGAGCAAAGATAAACCACCTCATTTCTCCCTCACATCAGGACTTCTCCTGGTGATCAAAAACACACCAAAGGGGAAACGCCAGAACTTTTTTTTCCTCTGTATAATATTTAATTTCCCGTTCTGCGTTATGCAATGGTCTCTGCCATGAGCAGTTTTCTTCCCTTGGCCTTCACCAGGTATTTTGGACACACATAAAGCCCATTGTGTGTTGTTACCTTTCTTTCTCCTGTCCTTTGGCATCTCATCTGTTGTTCAGGTTGCTCTCAGGAAAAAGGGCAAACCCAAAAGCAACACTTCCCAAGGCTGCAGTTGTGTAATGATGGAAAAAGGAATACTGGGAAAGCAAGGCAGCAAGTCTGAAGGGTCAGGTTATTCAGGAGCCCTCATCAAACCTTCCCCAGGGTTTATCTGTGTGATCAGCACTGCCTCCCAGGCTGAGACACTGTTAAGGGAAGATAAACTTCCCCCACAAGCTGAAGCTGCACTGTCGTGCAAACCACAGCCACACTACAGAGCTCTGACAGCTAAACGCTGTTAAATGACTAAATTTCCATTAGTAATAGGGATTTTTGCTTGTTTTTCAAGCAGCCTGGTATTCAGATCTACCTAAGACATAATCACCAACAAAGATAGCAGAAATAATAAAATGAAATTAAAGCTGTGTACATTTGTAAAGCTTCACCCACAATCAGTTTCATGTGGCTTCGACCACATCACATGTTCTGGGTGTCTTGTCTGCTTTATTTCTTTTGTTTTATCACACATCCTTTCATTTTGAGCCCTGTCTCTCCTGTCACGACTTTCCAAAGGATTTAGACACGCAGCCAAGCATGCAGAGCACATGTTCTGGCAGCACAGACAAATTAAACAAGCTGATTGTTTAATTTATCTGTACCTGATTGCAACTGGCCCCTCCTCTGCCAGCATTTTGCCAACTTTCATAAGTTAGACACACAATCAAGTGTACAGCTTAAAAAAAATATGGTTCTCCTTTTTTTAGCTTGTAAGAAGGGAAGCCACGGCTAACAAATCCTAATGCTGAAAATGTGACACAGTGGAGGGGGAAAATAAAAATGTGATTCCTTGAAAGTTATTGACAGATCAGCTGCAACCTACCAGAGGCTGAAAAAAGATACCAGATGGAATAAAAAATCCTTGCTATTAGTACACCATACCAAATGCTGTATTCTAAAGCCAAACTCTGCCCTCCTCCTGCTGCAAGGAACTGTTTCTTCAAAAAATTGCTGATGCCTTCATTGATGGTGACTATTGACTCTAAGAGCTAAATACGACAAAGAAAAACAAAACAAAACAAAAAAAAACAAAGCAGAAATACTGATGTCATAAAACACTGTCTAGACTTATCTGCCTTGCAAATGCCATTAAGATAAAAAAACCACACAGGTGCTCACTTAAAACTGAACTTTAAACCCCCACAAACTGTTATTAATACCAAGTACTTTGACATTTGACTTTACAGCAAAATACAAGAGATAATGCACAAGAAAAAAAAAAGTGGGGAGAGATAGGATTTATGTCTGAAGGTAACACGACAGAAAAGAACAAATACTAATTTAAAATATGCCAAATAAGAATGTCTCTCACTGCCTACAAACACACACAGATCAGCAGCACAGTTCCACTGCCAGAAGATTTATGCAGGCTTAAAAAATTTTAAAATCAGTATTGATGTAAACCCCAGTTCAGGCCTGAAAATCCCACTTAGACTGGTTCCAAACTACCACAGGTTTCTGAGCACTCACAAGACATGAAAGCTAAACCTTGCCCCAAACAATCCCCAAACTGTTCACAAGGAACTCAGACCCCTTCCCTGTGGAATTACTGAGGTATTTTACCACCTCCTAAGGGTTAAAAAACCCCAGAACCTGATGTGCTGCATTTATTTTCCAAATACCTGCTGGTGTTTCAGTGCCTGAAGCAGCAAACACAGCGTTGTGACTGTCACCAACAGGCTGGGGAGAGTTGGGGAAAATCACACGGAATTCTGAACCAAGGGGCAAAAACTTGGAGGAGTTAGGTTTAAAAAGCCTGCCAGAACAATGACCTCTCCCAGCATTTTAAGCAGCACACAAATAGAGACTAGGATGCCTCCCTGGAAGCATTCTGATAGGTAATTTATATATCCTGGAAGATATAATCTGTAATTTATTAGTTCACCTCTTTCCAAGCGTGCAGATGCTAACAGGGCCAGGATCCTGCAGCACCAGCACGAGGCAAACAGACCCACACTGACATCTAAAGGTATTATTTACTATCTGATGCCTTACAAGATGTCTGCAAAGGGCCAGCCTCTTGTAAAAAAAGCTGATAAGACAGGAGAAATATCAGTATTTAATTCTTACAATGAGTGCCCAAGGCCAGGCTGGACAGGGCTTGGAGAAACCTGGGATAGTGGAAGATAGTGCCCATGGCAGAGGGTGGAATGAGATAAGCTTTAAAATCCCTCCCAAATCATTCTGTGATTGTCTGCACATAAACCCAAATATTGAAGCAAATTTCCTCGTTTCAGTAAGAATTAAGTGGCATTTTCTTCCAATTAGAAAACTAAGCTTTTTGCTAAATTCTTAGGGAAAATGACACATCTTTTCCATGGAGTTGGGCACAAATCCTAGCTGTAGTTTGGCCACTTGAAAACCAGCGGTCATTTCAAAGTTAGTATTTTTGCCTGCTTTTAAGCTGGTTTTGAGCGTAATTCCCATTAGAAAATGTGGATGCTGGTTTTGCAACCAGCAGGGCTTAAATCAGAATATATGAAAAGGTTTCTCATCAGTGCTCCTGAACACACCTCCTCCTGTGCCAGAGACAAAAGGACATGGAAGCAGACAGTAAAACTATTTCTTTTGTGCTTTACAAACTCAACCACCACCTTGTTGTTGTGCAGTCACTTAACAGCCTTCAAAGCACTTGCTGCCTGCACACAGTTCACTGAATAAAATTTATTCTCCTGAATTTCCATAGGCATCCACCCCATTCTCCCTGAAGTATAAATCCAGTGGGAAGAGAGCAGTAAATCCTTCTTTGTGGAGAGGTGTACACTCACCCTCTGTGCCTCTGCATCACTCAGCCACATCTTGGCAGAGCTGCATTTTTAAAGGATGGCTTTGGGAATAGAATCGAAGGCTACTGGTGCATCAGGACTGACTCTGGAAAGCCTGATCTGCATGTCCCTTGTTCTGTCGAATAAATCAAGTGAAGAGAGAGCTTTGATCCATTTCAGTAAGGCAGCAGGTTCTTTACACCTGAAATAATTTGTGGCAGCAGAGTCCACTGCTACAACAGGAGGTGCTTCATCAGCTAAATCAGTAAAGGTGACCAGTCACACCTTCATCTCTCAGCCAGCCCATCCCATTTCCTAAATTACACCAGCCCTTGAACAGAGTTTATCAGGGCTCTCTCTTTTTTTAAAAGAACAGTTACAGTGCTTTGAGTATCTCTGACAAGGTGGGTAGAGGAGGGAATTAAAACTCCAAGGAAGAGCAAGGCAATCAGCAGTAAAACCAGGCTTCCAAGGCAGCTCATGTAGATCCAAAACCATCTATAACATCTCATCTGATGGCTCAAGAAAAGGAACAGAATTTGATTTCTACAAAAGGTGTCTGAGGGTGAGTTATTCCTAAGGCTTCTTTAATCCAAGAGCACACCAACATTCTTGGAAATGATGAAGCCAAGTGTGGAAAGCTGACAGCAGGCTCCACGCAAAATTTAGGTTTGACTCAACAGAGCCAAAACCTCATTAAGGTTTAAAATTAGTATTTTTTTTCTCCCTGCTCTAATCCAGATGTGGACCGCAAAAATAACTGGAAAGTTCGCAGACGTGCCCGTGGGAGGTAAAGATAAGGCTTGTAAAGAATGGTCTCAATTACAGTGATGGGAGTGGCCAGCAACTATTAAAAAATCCTCTATAAATCCACAAAACCCCATCCAGTCCAGAGGCACTGCCTAAGCTATGAGAATACATTTTAAAAAATCATTGTCCAGGGAAGGCTTTTGTCTGCCCACTTGATTGCAGCACTAAGAAATAAATAAATCCCAAAGCAAGCAATTGAATGCAAAGGCTGCTTGCAAACTTGCACCAGACTTTTCAAGGGTTTTCAGCTCTATAAAAGCCATAGTTTGAGTGGCAGATTTCACAGCAAAAAGAAGGCTGTAAAGTCCAAATCAGTCTGTGGTCACCTTTGCACATTTCTCTCTCTCAAGTATGCCCAGAAGGTTTGGTAACAGGAAAGGAAGGAGAGCTTTTCCAAACATGTTAAAAAAAAAAAATACAACCCAAGTGAAAAACTTCAAGCAAAAAAACGCCAATTTTATTGAAAGGGAGAGGTGACACATAACATTATCACAGTTTCCCAAAGCCAACCATCAAAACCATTTCAGATTCAGGATCTGAAAATTCAAGGCTGGTAAAAATGCCCTAACTGGACTCCCTAAAGAATAAGATCTCATAGCACATCCCAGCTTCCTACAACACAGAAACCGCCAGCTCATTAAACACATGTCCCACAAGACACAAATAAAGAAGTTTCAGAATTGCTCAGTTTGGTCTCAATTTTTGGTCTCAATTTCCTCCCCCCCACACCCTTTCCTTTTAGGCTCATGGCAAAAAGCAGCTTTGGAAAGATTTCTCCATCTGAACATAACCCCTGGAGAGAACCAAAGACTGGGAAAAACTCAGAGGTATCTGTGTTTATTGTTGAGATAAACAAACTTCAGAGCACTTATGTGTTCTGTTCCAAGTATGTCCTGTGTTCAAATACCATCACCTTTATTATCTAGAAAAAAAACCCCAAAATTACAAAACGCTTTCTGCACACGGGCTCACATTCAGCTGATCCGATACTTCTGAGGTCCCAATCTCTATTTTGGGTACTGGAATGACACAAAAGAGCTAAAGAAGCATTAGATAAAGGTGTGTGACCAAGTGTCCTGGTGCTGAAGGAGCATGCCAAACCAGCACAGGCTGCAGTGGTAGGAAGAGAAGGACATCCAGGTTCAAGGAATTACAAACAGGCAGATGTGAAAGCATCAGCACACAAGAGCAGCACTTCCTTACATGTCAGAAAACTTTTTTATTTTCAAACCATCTCAGCTAAACCAGCGCAATCTGCTGCCAGTTTAACGTGCAGGTGCTGTCAAATCCCTCCTGGGACTGCACAGGAAACCCGAGCTCAGGAGTCCCACCGCAGAATCACGAAAATTCAGAGGGCTCAGCCACTCACCCGGCCCCTGAGCTGCTCCCCTGCCCTGGCTGGGACAGCAGAACGTGCCAGCAAGTCTGTGGACCACATGGTGAACTGAGGATCACACCACCGAGCCTGCTAAAAATAGCTCCCCCACCCTTTTTTTGGGGGGAGGAAGGGCGGGGGGACCATGTGTCTGTGGTCCCACAGACAGCAGGGCTGCTGCAGCTGGAGCAGGAGCAGGGATTGCTGCAGGAAATGCTTTTGCCACGTCTCCAGGCACTGAAAGGTGCTGCTGTGACACAGAGGGACTCACCCTCTCTCTTTGGCACCCTGGTCTGGCCAAAGGATGGGCTCCCCTGGAGTGGGAACCAAGCCTGAAGACAAGAGGCTGCATAGTTTGCTCTTCCAGCAAACTGCACCTGGCAATTTTTGCCATTGCTTTTTTTTTTTTTTTCCTTCTGTTTTACCCCTGAGCTCTGTCAAACAAGAGTTTCGGCTTTCCACCCAAAGCAGGCAGCCTCAGCTGACACCACCGAAATGCAAAGTAGCCCTTTATCTAATACAGATTGGATTTCCTCTCCTTTCCAGGCCTCTTGTGCTCCCAGGGTTTAATCCCCACGCTTCCCAGACAGAGAGGGTCACTGGGATCAGAATGTTTGATAGGCTTTCAATGTGCTCAATAACTGCAGAATAAGCTCACTATAAACACTGTAGATATTTTTTTTTAAAAAAGAAACCACCTAAAAAAAGACGAAGTCAAACACACGCTGAAGAATACGCACAGCCTACTTTGATTTTTCTCCTCCTGATGTGCAATTCCAGCTCTGGCAGCCTCTATTTTTAGAAGTACTCCCTCAGAGAGGCCACGGCCGAGCTGCAGCAGGCGCTGGGGAGCTCTGCCTGCTCTCAAGGCTGGCAGAGAGGTTCTGGTGGCGGCTGCTCCTCCTCAGACACTCCCCAGGCCTGCAGGGCCGCCTTCTCCTCCCTGCCTCCCTCACCATTCCACCAGCAAATCCAAATCCTCCACCAGGACAACGACGGCCCCCCAAAGGAGATGAGCAGAGGGATGGAGCAGCTCTGCTGGGAGGAAAGGCTGGGATTGTTCAGCCTGGAGAGGAGAAGCTCTGAGGCGACCTCACTGCGGCCTTCCAGGGCCTGAAGGAGCTACAGGAAACATGAAGACTCTTTACAAGGGCCTGGAGTGCCAGGACAAGGGGGCATGGCTTTGAACTGGAAGAAAGTAAGGTTAGATGGGATACTGGGAAGGAATTGCTCCCTCTGAGGGTGGACAGGCCCCGACATAGGTTGCCCAAAGAAGTTGTGGCTGCCCCATCCCTGGCAGTGTCCACAGCCAGGCTGGACAGGGCTGGGAGCAGCCTGGGACAGTGGAAGGTGTCCCTGTCCATGGCAGGGGGTGGCACGGTGGTTTTTAAGGCCCTTCCAACCCAAACCCTTCTGGGATTGTGTGACAGAAATCTCTGATCTCCCCGCTGGACTGGTGAGGCAGATCTCCTCACAGGAGGGTCCAAAAGCTGCAGCGCAGGGCCAGGGGCAGAGCTGCCAGCAGCAGTGGGACACAGCCATGGATCCAGGGAACAGCCCAGCCCCAGCCCAGGGCGCTGACCCCTGCTCTCAGAACCCGGCAGGGCAGCAGGGTTTCCTGCACAGGGATGCTCCATGTTCTGCTGACAACCAAACCATCACCTCTGACACGCCCATCCCCGGGCATCACCCGAATTCACCACAGACCCTTCCACTGCCACAGCCTCAGGCAGTGCTGGGCTGCTCTGGAGCCAGAGGAGGGACAGGTTTGAAAAGGACCAAAACCAAGAACTCCTCGTGTTTCCAGAAAGCCCAAGTTATTTCCACACTGCGGCCTCAGCTCCCTGATAAGCAACCAACAAATCAGTGTACATGTTTACACTGGACATTTCAGATCTGTTAGGTAATGAGAGCTCCAAGCTGGATAAGCCCTGCTTAGATTGCTTGGAACTGGAACCACTGAATTCCAAATTTATCATCGTGCTATCCAAAAATAAACACATTCACTCAGCAAGGACTTGTGAGTCGTGAAAAATTATCAGAGTTGTGCTTTCCTAACTCACATTATAAAGCCTTCCCACGCAAATACAGCCCTATTTCACTTGTATCTTCTCATCAGCTTGTATTATTTAAAACATGTGGGACATTCACACAGATGGAAAAAAAAAAATAGGTCAGGCTCGAAACAAAAGCCAAGCCATCCTGTTTTAATTAGCAGCTTAAACATGCAGAACTGTAATTTGAAATTCCAAGGAAAGCAACATAATGAAAACATTCTGAACACACGAATAAAATAAAATTTTAAAAAACTGCTGCAAATCGCCGCAACCTTAAATTGCCATGTTGCCAAATGCCTTAAACCAAAATACAGAACTGATAAGAAGCCTTCTCCAACTGATCTGAAAATGCACAGAGAGAACTATATTGCTCAGTGATCATATGGATATAAATCTGGGATATAAATCTAGGATTTTTCTAACATCACCAGCCTGTATAACAGTCCAGCACCTTTGAAATACTGTTGGACAATGAACACTTGCAAAATCTTGTCCTTTCATTTGCAAAGATCCTACTTTTAAGTAAATCCATTCCTTTCCTCAAACTGACATTACAAACCTCAGAAACGTTCATTTTATTTCCCTTCTATCTTCTGCACAACTCCAATATTTACTACCAGAATATGTAAAGCCCAAATGAGTGCAGTAAATTTAATTTGGTTTATCCGAGCTGAATGTCTCAAACATCATTCGATTGCTGCCACCTATTGTTGTTCCAAACAGGTTGCAAGGAGTTAACCCTTTATCCAGCAGCTACTGGCAGTCATGCTGGAAGTAATTCTGCCTCTGCTGCTGCTAAATATGCAACTGCTGCATCTTTTTTGGGTGTGATGATTGCAGGAAGAACGAATGAAGGTTGAAAATTAAGGTGAATTATATCCACATATATACACACACACTATTTATGACATTATTTATATCTATTTTTTTTAAAATTGGGCATGTTTACACACTAACTTCTCCATTAATCTAAGATTTGGCTTTTCTCCCACAAGAGAAGTAAATCTGGAACATTCACTTTTCACACAGCCCATATAAAATGGTAATTTTAGGTTGCCAAAGGCCACTTAATTCTGTCTCCTCCTAAATGCACACGGCTTCACAATGACATCATGTTCAGGCTCATCTAAGAGGTTAAAGGACACAAAAACTATCCAGTCTAGTTTAGTCTGCTGAGTTCGGGTATTAAAACAGCAACTTTGCCACTGAATATGAAATTTGAGAGGTTATTTCAAAATACTAATTTTACAAACATCGTGTAAACAAGTAAAAACTGCTTTCAAAAAAAAACATGGGGGGCAAAAGACCTCCTCCCTCAAACAGGAAAATGGTGAACTCCTGGAGGGGTAAATTCCCACCTCTGGCAAGTCATTTGAACTCTCCAGCTCGGGCTTTTTTTACACGCAAATGTCAAAGGCTAATTCTAACCTTCACTAATGGATCAAAACATCCCCTGCTCCACCCAGCTGTTCCCTTGCTCCTTCTCCTCTCCTGCAGCCTTTATCCACACATTAATGCCAGCAAAACCTCATCACAAGCCATTTAAAACTTCACCTGGCTTTGAACTGGGAGCCCAATTATATCCAAGTGGCTCACGAGGGCCCCTGCCAAGCACTTCAACCTCTGGCAAAATTACCCCAAAAAGGCATCCCAGGGAGATGGGGCAAGTGAAGGGAGACCACGGGGGATATGGGAGAGGTTTAAACCCATAAATGCCTCTGCTGATGAAGCTGCCAAAGCAGGGATGTTACACCAAAGCAGTAAGGGCTAAAAAGCAGAGCTGTGCAGGAACTGCCAAAACTTGCTCCTTTAACACCCCTCATCCCAAACCACAGCAGCAAGTGAGATTAACACTGCCCAGGCACATCCTTCATTCAGCTCCAGAGTACTTCTTCTATTTAATAAGGACCTTCCAGCCCAGCAGGGAAGGCAGCTGTATTCCCAAAATCCTGTCCCCTTCCCTTTAAAGCTGCTCGCCCGCCATGGCAGAGTGGCCACACGTGATCCTTGCTGGCCACACAGGAGGAAGCCCTCCCCTTCCTCCAGCTCTGCACATCTCCTGTTCCATCCCACAGAGCAACAGGAGCTCTCACCAGCAGTGGCAGCCAGAGGGAAGTTTCCAACAGGCAGCAGGAACCTCCCCTTCCAGGAGCAGCTGGAATCGCTACCGGGAATGCACAAACATGGCTCCTGTCAGAATTACGGGATTTTGCCCCTGGATTTGGGAGATCAAAGCACATAAATGGCTAAAAAGTGTCAGTGTGGAGGGGAGAGAACACCTATTCCTTTCAGCAGCTGTCATGAAACTGCATCTTAAATCCCAAGCGAGGAGAATCCAGGAAAAGCTCCCTCCTCTGCCAGCAGAGCTCGGCTCTCTGACATGCAGCCAAAACGACGCTGAGATTCAGACACACAGCGATGCACCTGACCCTCTGTGAGTCCAAACAGATCTGAAACTGCACCCTGCTCAGGCTCTGAAACACCCTCCTCATCTATTCCTCCCCTTAGTTCTTAGTCTAAAGAAACAGGAGTAAAGATGGCCAGGGCTCCAATGCCAAGGAACTCTGGGGCAGGGGGAATCAGCCCTGCTGCCCGAGACGCAGAATCAACAGCTGGAGGGACATCTGGAAGCTGGTCTCACACAGGACACAGGCAGAGAGGGGAAGAGAAACAGGAAGAAGGGGAGGAGAAGACAAAACCTGCTGGATTCCCTCAGATAAAAGTCAATCCTGCACTTACACAGAATATGAAGAGAGGATGTTGTGGGAAGTATCTGACAGCTCCAGCTCTCCCAAGTGCAAGTGAAACAAACTATTCACCTTCATTATACCTTCTGAAGGGTACCTGCCTGATTTCTGCACAAGAAGGGATTTAATTACCTCAAAAAAACCCAGTTTGCAAAGACATCAGTGCCAGTTGGGGAAGGACTAGCAGAACCTCGGGAAAACCGTAAAAAAATACTCCCTCTACTTCTCTTCTATTTTCTATTTCTATTTTCTATGCTATTTCTTATTCTATTTTTATTTCTTTCACTATTAACCAGACCAGCTCAGTAAGGACAGGATGGGCCAGACCCACCACTATTTTCCAGGGTAAAGGAAAATGGGAGGCCTCATAAAAAAGCAACTAGCAGAGAAGCCCTGTTCTTACAGAATATTTACCTACTTAGGCTTAAATCAGACGTTGTAATGAAAATAATTCTCTTTACAGAAATGCTCAAGAAAACTTGTCCAGTTTAGTAACTATCTGCAAGCTGCACAAAGACAAGCCCTGCCTTAGAAGTCATCAAAAAAATTAAAGATCAGATTCAGAACTGACCCATCTATTTAGATATTTATGCTGTCAGGGTGTTACTGGTCACACACCACATGTATGGCCTTGAAATTACTCACCTCTTATCATTTCCCACCCTATCCTGATGGAATAATTAAGCAGTTCAGACTGCTGAGAGGTTTTTTTTGCTTCATGAGATGCTCAAATGCTGTTTTAAATTAGACACCTGTGATTTTGAGGTCTGAACTTACAGTTCACAATGTCACCTTGCAGCTGGAGGATCTGTGGGACAGGCATGGTGAGAATCACCACATCAAACTGCTCCGGGGGCCCTGCTCTCCTGGAGACTTCCCACCTGCCATCCCGCAGGGAGATGTGAGTTACGTGCTGCCCATAGGACACGTCTGCACCTGCGTGGAAAAAGCAGTGTAACAGTGAATTCCACAGGGAAAATGCAGAGAGACAGAGTTATTTACAAGAGATGGAATGACAGGACAAGCAGGAATGGCTTCCCGATGCCAGAAGGCAGGACCATAGCTAATTATTTACAAGATTAGGGTTTAAAAAAAACCATGAAAACAATCACATGGAAGGACCAAAGCTTGACTACTCTCACGGCTCAAACTTTTTTAAACAGGGTTAAATTACTCACTGAACTGTACACGTGGTTCTGCCACATGACACCTAAGGCAGTAGCTAGAAAGTTTAAACTCCTTTTCCAAAGGACTCTCCACCCAGCGGGCTCACGTTTTTTTTCCGAAACGTAGGGTGTAGCTCACCCCTCTGTCCCAAGTTACACAGCAGATGTTCTGTTTGTATAGAGACTTTTATACCTGCAGGACTTGGAAATTCACAGAGCTCACAGACACATTTATCCACGCAAGCAACTTCCAGACACACCAAGGAACTTAAACATCCTCATCAGGGATTTAAATTCGAAAGGCCGTTCAAAGGCACCGCCAAAAACACAACCATTAAAACCTCTCCCTTCACGCAAAGGCATCCAAAAGCATTACCTGACTGTTTTAAGTAGTACTTGACAACGGAGGAGATGCCCTGGGGTGCCACGTAATTGCGGGAGCCTTCTCTCACCACCATTCCTTCCACGGGAGCGGTCAGTGGCTCCAGGATGCCGTGAGACACAAGCTCCTCGTAGAAGCTTGAAAGGAAGAAAAACACAGGGATGAAAACTCGCTCCGTTTCCCACACTCAAAGTTAAGGTCAACGTGACTTTGAAATTTTAACAGGCTACACTTCAAGGCAGGTTATGCGTAAATGCAGCAATAAAAGAACAAACTACCTTGCTATTGCATTGGGCCTGGCCTTTTACCTAAGAGCAAGGCTATCTGTGATGGACCTGTCAGCGGCTTCACCCAGAGTCAGAGGGAGTATACGGCAGTTCCCTTAAGCTCTGAACACCAGCACAAACTGCGGAGTGTGGGAATATTCCAGCCACCGAGCACAGGTGCTTGAAACGCACCGGCCTTTTCGCTGCTTTCCATGCAAAACTTAGCGTTTTCGCACCGCTGCTCTCCTTCCCCAAGGTGCGGTGAGCTACCCCTGCGCCTTTCATCCCAACCCACGCGTTTCCAAGCTTTTCCCCCTCTATTCCTCCCCGCCATCCCGTTGGCGGGGCAGCGAGCGAGCGAGCGGCTGCGGGGGTTTGAGTGTTGGCGGGGTTAAAGCTCGGCACCTGTGCAGGCAGCGGGGTCCCTCCGTGTTCCCAAACCCTCCCGAGCCCGCGCTTCCCACCTGCGGCTGGGCGGGATGGGGCGGGATGGGGCGGGACGGGGCGGGTCTCACCTGAGCCGCGGCCCCGTCAGCTCCGGCTCGCAGGTGACGAACTGCGCGCCCAGGTCGGCGCTGCCGCGGTCGGCGCGGGTCGTGCTCATGCGGCCCCCTGCGCGACAGCCGGTCAGAGACCGCCGCGACACCACACGCGACAACACACATGATACCACACATGACACGGGCCACACGCCAGGCCCGGGTTCCACACACATCCCTGCCCCTGCCGGACCCACCTGCGCCCCGCGCCTTGTCCCAGACGGCCACTTGTCCCCGGGGGGCCCCGCGCAGCAGCGCCGCAGCCGCCGCGCCCGTCAACCCCGCACCCACCACCAGCACCCGCGCCATGGCCGCCGCACCCCCGGACACGCCCATGGACACGCCCCGGGCACGCCCACGGACACGCCCCGCGGTGAGCGGGGCCTCCCACACCGCCCGGTGCTAGCCACGCCCGTGGGCGGGGCGGGGGAAGGTCACGCCCACAGCCCGCACCTGTGCGCGGCGGGAACCTGCGGGAATACCTGTGCAGTGCACACACCTGGACAGACACCTCTGTACGGGCACACCTGTGCACACAGCTGTGTACACACCTGGACAGACACCTCTGTACGGGCACACCTGTGCACACACGGCTGTGTATACACCCGTGCTGGGCACACATCTGTATGTGCACACTTGTACAAACACACACACACCTGTACGTGCACACCTGCCTGGTGCACACACCTATACACACACAGACACTCCTGTGTCACACACACCTGTGTCACACACACCTGCCAGTGGCCCAGGCATGCTCCAGAGCTGGGTCTGACCCACCCTTTCTGAGCAGCTTCTGCCGTATCAAATCCTGCCCACCTGGAGGTGCTGCACGGCAGGAACTGCTGGGGGGTGTGACACCTTCCAGAAGGTGCTGGTGGATCGTCTCCAACACCTGGCCGGTGTTTTGCAAGGAGGAAAGTGGGGTGCTGGGCCCAGCGCAAATAGTGCTGAGGGGTGGTGACATCGCGTGCAATGCCTCTGCCCCAGGAAAACAAACTCCCGTCCCGAGAGCCCTGAGAGCGGGCAGCTGGGGGAAGGATTTGGGTTGCTACCCTTACCCAGCTGCGTGGGTGAGGGAAGATGTTCCCAAAAACACCTGATAGCATCGTTGTGGTATGGGGGACACCAGAACGCGGCACTTTGGCAGAGGCGTTTAGCAATAGATCAATGTGAAGCTCCACAGAGCTGCTTGCAGGCAGGTGTTGGTGATGTTCATCTTCAAAGGGAGCTCCGAGCTGGCCTCGGGGCAGGTGTTGTTTAACAGGCACTTCCTGGAGAGAGGTGGGAGCCCCCTTCTCCCCTTCCCATGTGTTGTGGGGCAGTCATGGAGCAGGACATGTGCTCGTTCTGGGACTTACTTTTAAGGAAAAAAGAAGATTGACTGTATAGCTGACTGTCCAACATGTAAGAGTTTGGATTCCCATTTCCAGCTGTGGATTCCCATTTGGTGGGAGGTTTTCTCCTCTTGACTCTGTTGCCCTGCAAAGAAGCCTCAGGAGGTTGTGTGCCCTCCTGAGACTTGGCACCTTGTCCCATTCCCTGCCTGCTGTGGATCCCTCCCTCCACATTCTGCTGTCTCCCAGAGGATTTGTGGGGTTGTACTTCTACCTGGCAGGGCAGGGGATTGTCACCCCTATTTTCTTGTGGTTTTGTGAAGGGGAGATTTCTCAAAGCTCATAAATATTTGGCCTGCTGACCCCACAATGGTTCTGTGTGGGAGATGTGCTGGGAATGGCTGATAGCACTGAGTGCTCACCTGGATTCTCACTGCCAGCTCAGCATGCCAGTGGGTTCAGCAGAGCCTCTTACATGTAGGAGCAGGTAGGAAAGCAGTCACAGAGCCATAGAACCATAGAATATCCTGAGCTGGAAGGGACCCACAGGGCTCATCAGTCCAGCTCCTGGCCCTGCACAGACACCCCAACAATCCCACCCCGTGTGGAGCTCTGGCAGCCTCGGGGCTGTGCCCATTCCCTGGGGAGCCTGGGCAGTGCCAGCATCCTTTGGAGGAAGAACCTTTCCCTGATCTCCAAACTAAACCCTCCTGGCCCAGCTCCAGCTGTTCCCTGGGTCCTGTCCCTGTGACAGAGAGCAGAGATCGGAGCTGCCCTTAGGAGGAGCTGCAGCCCTTGGTGAGGTCTGACCTCAGTGTGCTCTGCTCCAGCTGAACAAACCCAGTGACCTCAGCCAGCCCCTGTGTAGCCCTCCAGACCCTTCACCATCATCTTCTTTAAATGCTTTCTAAGACCTATCAGACGTAGAAGAGTATTAAGACATTATTACAATTAAAGAGTTGAGGCCAAAAGAGGAACACCAAGAATTAGGACAGAATCCCTGGCAGTAATTTTATAGAAAACCTGATGATTAAACTTGAGCATGATGGGCAGTGCTGAAGTTTCCACTGCAATGGAAAAAGCTCTGTGCTCACCTGATGAACACGTGGGCACTGCCAGCAAAGAAAGCAGGAGTGATGCAAGAGAGGGCTGCAGGAGCTGGGTGAGAACTCTGATGCGTGACACGTTCCTGCTTTGGGGCTAAACACCTGCCTGAAGTATGTGCTGGTGGCAGGAGGCCCTGGGTGAGGGCAGGGCATGGGGACACTGATCAGGAGCTGTGGCACAACAGCCTTACTGGAAATGACCTGGGAAGGGTGGCAGGCACCAAACTGGATACGAGCCAACAACGTGCTCTCACTGCAAGGGTGGAGAGCCCCGACCTGGGCCACAGGAGCGGACAAGGGGACACCTGGCTGTTGTCACCCCTGCTGTTTGGTGCAAGGGAGGTGACATCTGGATGCCACGGGCAGTTCTGGAATGCCTGGTGAGAGGGATGTGAAGCTGACCCATAGAGGCTGACAAACTGTCTGTGACTCTGCAGCAGGAGGTGGATGGAGCTGAATTTAGTGGGTCTGGCCATGCAATGAAGTTCAAGGGACTCTCCTTGACCCCGTTCAGCCTCTACAGTGGTGGTGCTTCAGCAGGAGCTGCACAAGACCTTTGGGAGGCCAGAGCATCTTTTAAGACCTATGACAATGTCCTGCTCTCCAAGTGCTACAGCACTCCTTTGGGTGCAGCCTTCATCTTGCCCCTTCCAGTGCCTCCAGATGAGTGTGACCAGAGCTTCTCTGGCCTTTCCCTGGAGTCTAGATTTCCATGATCTCTTTTCTCAGAAAGTGAAAGCCAGAGGTGTCTTACTTGGTGCAGTGTGGCTTCAGTACCCCAAAAACAAAGTCACCCTGAACCTCCGAACTTCTACACTACAAACCCCTGTTCTACTGTTGTGTTTATAGAAGTGGGACAAACTGACAGATCTAGGTGCATGCCTTGGACACGTCTCAGGGCCATTCCTGGCTGACAGATAGAAGACACCTTTCCCTAGTGACCTTTCACCACAATTTTCAAAGCAAAACAATCTAGGAAAGAAGGACAGGAGGCAGCCCCAGCCCTGGCACGGGTGATGGGAAGGGATAACTCTCCCTGCTGGCAGGACACTTGTAGGATAAAACACCTAGGTACCCCTGATACCTTCCTGTAAGGGTGTGAAGAACAAGGATGTTGTGGTGGGCTGACAGAGTGGGGCAGGTGGAGGGAATTGGAAAAGCAAAAGTGAGAAAACTGGGTGGGGGGATAGACAAGGTAGGGAGTGTTGCTATGGCAACTTGGCTGTGTCCCATCCCTGTCCCATTATGAGGAAAGGGAACTCCATCCCAGCCTGACCCAGTACAAATGTTTTCAGTCCGTTGCCTGGGATTTAATCTCCATCTCACACATGGCATCTTTATATAACAAGAAGCATCATCATTTCTAAACCACAGCTCCTGGAAATCCATTTTAGACTTTGATCTTTCCTCGCAATAACTTAATTATGTCTCTTGTAATAGATAAATAAAAACACCGCTGAAATGGGAAGCTGGAAACTTTCTTCAGCAATACCAATTAAACCACTTTATCAATGGAAATCACCTCCAAATGTCCACAGTCATTTGACTCTGCCTAAACAGTATTTAACCGACCTCCACAAACAAATTCTGGGGAACTGCACTTTCTAAACTGTGGTGTAACCTAATGATTTATATGTTTTGTGTCCCAGGGTGTTTACACCTGCCACCCCACCCTGCAGCCAGTTCAAATAGGGCTGTCTCCAGAGGGAGAGCACCTGCCAGGGGTGAGAACCCATCCTCTGACACTGCCACCTCTCCATCTCCTCCAGCCTGGGCATCTCCTCCCTGCACTGCCCATCCTCTCCAGGGGTTGACATCTCCCTGTCTCCTCCTGCAAGAGCTGTGCCACCTCTCAACTGGTCTGGCTGCCTTCACTTCTGGACAGGTGAGTGTGGGAAAGCACAGGTAGAGCCAGGTCTAAACATGGCTGTGAATGGCACTTACAACTCAAGGCACTCACAGCCCGTTCTTGCCTCAGAACAGGAGACCAAAATCTGATTTGCTGTTCTAGAGGCTGGTCCAGCCCAATTTTCCTCATGGTGTCCAATATCAGAGTTGTTGGAGGGAGCAATCCTGGCCAGATCTTTCAGTATCTATTTGTGATGCCTCCTGCCCATAAATGTGTACAAAACCTGCTGTTCCCATCTGACCTCACCACCTCCTGTGGCAGCTGCAGTCTCCAGCACACTGAGTGAGGGATTTTTAAACTGTGTTAAACCCAGTATCACTAGATCTGCAGGAAGATACATGTCTTCCCATTTTGCATACAGATTTGCACTTTAAAATGTCCTTCTATGAATTAAATGTGATCGATTCTTGTCTTTTACACCACGATGAAGGAGAAGGGCAAGCAGTCAGAGATTTTCTTTTCATGATTTTATTTCTATTTAGGGAGGGAAGGCAGTGCTGGATCTTCTTCATCCTCCCTCTCCTTCCTGGGGAGGTTTGGGCAGTGGTGCCAACAGGTGATGCAAACAGCAGGGTGATGGGACAGAGCTCTCCCCCTTGGCCATCCCCTTTCTTGGAAGAGAGACTGGAGAAGTGGCACTGTAGGGTCACTGATAGGACAAGATATATCCTTCATGTATTGGAATGGTTCAATGGAGGTTTGAGCAACCTGGGGTAGAGGAAGGAGGCTGGAATGAGAGAGGCTTTAAGGTCCCTCCCAACCCAACCCATTCTGTGATTCTGTGATTTGAACCTCTCGCAGTTCCCAGAGCACTGCAAGGATTGTTGCTTTGCCTCTTCCTGGAATTCCTGAAAGTCTGTCCCACCTCCCTGGAAATATCCCTGCTGAGGTGTATTTCCTGAGCCACCCCATGTGCACTGATGCTTTTAAGTGATCACCAAGGCCACCAGACTGAGTCTGAGTCCTACCTGGAGTGCTCCCCTGCCCTCATCTCTCCTTTCCCTGCTGGACATGGCCCCTGCTTTCCCTGGCACTGATTCTGTGGCTGTGTTGTTCCAGGCACAGCGAGGATGTGGCTGGCTCTGGCTCTGGTGTCCGTGTTCCACGGGATGGCATCTGGGAAATGCCTCTTGAATTCCCCATTTCCTAAGAATCCAGAAGCAGGGATGAACATCGTAAGTACAACAGCATTGGAGCCGAGGTGGGAAGTCCCCAGGAAACAGGCACTGTTAAATAATTATAGTTAAATATCACATTTAGGAGTTTCCTCACAGGAGCCTTGGAAAATGTTCGTGTTGCTTTCCTTCTTGCTGCAGAGTGGAATGGTTTCCTTCTGGGGCTACCCCAGCGAGGAGTATGAGGTGGTGACAGAGGATGGCTACATCCTGCAGCTGAACAGAATTCCTCACGGGAGGGGAAATGCCGAGTGCCAAGGTAAAAGCAGGACACACAGACCTTGAGCCCTTCACTGGGACACCAGGGCTTGTGCAAGAGGGTTTGAAAAGGTTGCCTGTGGCTTGGCATCTGTAGCATCGGTTTTGATGGATCAGAATTTCTTGGGAAGGCTGATCCCTTGCCAGGAATGTTCCCTTATCCTTCGTGGAGCCCTGAGCTCTGAATGTCAGGCTGCAACCCCAGCAGTGCCAGGCAGCCCATTCACCCTGGTGGCATGCCTTGGGTTCTCTCCAGAGCCTGGCTCCCAAAATGTGCTCCTGCAGCCATTTGATGGATCAGCAGACTGGTTTGGTACTCCCTGAGGAGCCTCCAGGGGATCCTCTTGTCCTGTGAGGGGTAGTAACTGGGAGCGGGGGTTAGATCCATGAAAATTGCATTTTTCCTATCATATCCCCAGGCTCCTCCATGTTTGCCTACAGAGCTCCCCAGGCAGCCCAAGTTCTGCCAACACCTCCAGAGATTTTGGGGATAAAGGCCAAGAAAATGGTGCAGCTCAGCAAATCTGCTTTTAAAATGAAATCTAGAGGAACACCAACAAAAACCTCAACAGGTTTTGGCTGCCATGGGGATAACTCTTCATAAACTGTCTCAAAAGGCAGCAATATTAAAAATTATTAATTTATTTATATTTCTAATTATTTGTACACTCTTATTAAAAATAAAGAGGGTCACCATGCTGCCTGTCCTGCAGGTGTGAGGCCCGTGGCTCTCCTGCAGCATGGTCTCCTTGCAGAAGGCAGCAGCTGGCTCACCAACCTGCCCAACAGCAGCCTGGGCTTCATCCTGGCAGACGCTGGCTACGATGTTTGGGTAGGGAACAGCAGAGGGAACACCTGGTCCAGGAGACACCAGGTCCTGACTCCCAACCAGGATGAATTCTGGGCTTTCAGGTAAATGGGTTTGAGGATCTCAGAAACGGCTGAATTCCGTCAGGGTCGTGCTGCTCAGAGTGAACCAGGCTGGACTGAAGCTCATCCAACTTATTTTGAGTGAAAACCTCGTGTGAAAACTCAGTAGGATGAAGCAGTTTGTGGTGTGGCCCTGCCCTCCCTGCTGGTTTTTGGTTTGCTGGTGATGGCTGTGCATGTGCATGTGATGCCTCCCCTCTCAGCAGGACATCTGCTCTTCCTTCTGCAGCTTCGATGAGATGGCTAAATACGATCTCCCAGCCATGATCAGCTTTATTGAGCAGAAAACAGGACAGAAACAGCTGTATTATATTGGTCATTCCCAGGGCACCACTATAGGTGAGTGGGTCCTTTTGATGACACCGTGAGAAGCCTCCATCCTCTCTCAGATTTGTAAAATCACTCACTTAAATTAAACTGCGTGCACGAGTGTCTTGAAAGACTAAACCATTTTATTTCTACTTTTTGCCACTCCCCCAGGTTTTATAGCCTTTTCCACTATGCCCCAGCTGGCTCAGAAAATCAAGGTGTTCTTTGCTCTTTCACCTGTGACCACGGTGAAATTTTCTCAGACTCTGTTTAGAAAACTCGCAATCTTTTCTGACTATGGGATTAAGGTTGGTCTGCACTATGTTCTGCACTGCCAAAGTGTTTTTCATAGGGGTTGTGAAATTATCTATAGAATATTTCAAGTCATTTACAGAGAGGGGAGCTCTGCCCTTTGTCTGTTTTGATAATGAAGGAAAACACATCTCACTACAAAACCTTTCGGTCCTGTCCCAGATTCACTCCCCAAAATGTTCTGGCAGAATTAGATCCAAAAACACTGGTGAATAAAAGGCTGTGAATTGAGCTCTACCATTTAATACAAGAACATGCTGAATGTAAGAGATCATGCCCATAAGAAACAAGGAACAGAAGCATTTAATGGGGTCCAAGGAAGGATTCGCTGTGGGCAACCTTAACGTGGGGATAAAACAGAAGTTGCAAAGTGGTGGTGCTTTGGGGAAAAGCATGGCCAAACTTCCTCTTTGATGAGTACATCTGCAATTTTACAGGAGCTCTTTGGGACCAGGGAGTTCCTCCCACACACTGCCCTGGGGGAGATGGTCCTCTCCAGGTTCTGTGTCTGCTCGAAGGTCTGCAAGAACTTCTTGGCTAGGACTTTCGGGTTTAACTGGAAGAACACAAACATGGTATGTGGGAATACATCTGCAGAGGGCCCTTCTGAAGGCCAAAGCTTTGGCAATGCCCTGTTTTGTGCAGCCAGGTGAATCCTGCTGTGAAATGTGCTGGTGTCCTTGCAGAGCCGATTCGATGTGTACGTGGGACACAGCCCGGCGGGGTCCTCAGTCCAGAACATCATCCACTGGCTGCAGGTAAACCTTCCCAGGTTCCTTCCTGTGCCCAACAGAGTGTCCCTGGTCCCTTGTGAGCAGCCTGCTGTGCTGCTTGCTGCAAGACACAGCTTTGTCAGACCTTGGCTGGTTTTGTTTTCACCCCTCTGTAAAATGCTCAGCACATTTTTGAGCCGAGTGGCCCCAAAGGAGTGAGTGGATCTATCCAGAGAAGCACTTGGAGCTGAGGCCCCTGCATCCACAGCAGGCACATTCCAGGGGTCTTATTTCAAACCAGCTCCACTCTTGCCCTGCAGCCTGAGTGCCATTAGTGGTCAGACTGTGGCAGAGGTGCATCTGGACAGCAGCCAATTCAGCTTATTACCTAAAAAGCTGATTATTTCTCCTTCTTCCCCTTGTTGGCATGGGAACAGTCACCACCAGAGCCCTTTGACACTGCAGATGTGTTCTGCTGCACTCCTTTTCTCTTCCCCAAACTAAAAATTTGGACCTTTTTTTGTAGCTCGCAGGTTCAGCCCATACACCTTCTCTGAGGTGTGTGCCACAGGCTGTGTTCAGGGCACAGCTTCTTCCCTGTGTGGAATTCCTGCTCAGGGACCCCAGAAGAACTCTGTGGGGTTTGTAGCAGGAGCACACACTCCATTTTCTGAAGTGCTGCTGCCCAGTGGAGGGATCAAGCCACGGCCACCTTGACCTTGTATTGCTGATGGTTCTGTTCCAGTTAGACAGGAGGTGTTCAGAGGCTCCTTCCATCCTTGATTGTGCCATTTCGGCCCAGTTCTCCAGCCCACAAGGAATACTTGGTGTTCTAAACCCATTTTCCAGAACATTTTCATTTCTTCCCATCCTGGTGTTACCCACAAACATTAGGAACGTAATCTCTATTTATCCAAAAATCCTGACATTAATTACTTGTGCTGGGCCCAGGGCCAGACCTGTGAGACACACTTGAAAAATCCTGCCAGCTCAGGGATGAAAACTATTGAGGTTTGACTTTTGAGTCAAACAGAGCTGTGCTTTCATTTAAACCACTGCATGTCTGAATTTGCTGCAGGGGGTCCATGGTGGGGCACTGAGAGCTTTTGACGGGGGGCACACGTACAACAGCCTTCACTACAGACAGGTGAGGTGCTTCCAGTAGCCACAGCCTTCCCTTTCCCTCTTCTCTTCCCATTCATGCCTGCTGTGACTCCTCTCAATGCATTCCTCTCTCCACAAACGGGAAGTCAGCGTCTCTGCTTGGAACGACAGCATTTTCCATTCTCAACTCTGTTTTGCAAACACCTTTTAAATGGAATGCAGCCCTTTAAATTAGACGCTTTCCCCTTTCCATAGGATAGGGGGAAATGGTCTCAAGTTACACCAGGGTGAATATTAGAAAAAAATGTATTCTGTGAAATAGTGGTTAAACCTTGGAACAGAAAGGGAAAAAAGAAAGAAAGAAAGAAAGCTCCTTTCTTCCTCAAAAAAAATTGTTTAGAAAGCAGTGTGCTTCTTAATTGGATTAATTACATGCAGGTGATGAGAGATGTTGCTGACAAATCACCTCCTGACAAGTCCTCAGGGTGTGGAGCTGAAATAACCCTCCAGAAACGTTTTAATTTCAAAACCTTGCCTCCAAACTCTTTCCTGCTGTCACTGGGCTGAAGGAAGCGCTGGTAAAGCATCACCACAAACCCAGGCTGGACTGGCTGGGATGGTCCCCAGTCCAACCTCCTGCAGGGAGCAGGATCATCCAGCAGCACTAAATCAGGGCAGCCAGAGTTCTGCCTGCTTATCCAAACAGTCTGGAGGATCAGAACCAGAATTTCTAGCCAGGCAGAACGAATTTGCTAATTAATTTTAATTAAATCAGCTCAGTGTATTGTAGCACGTCAGACTATGCTGCGTCCCTATCGAAGTTTCTCTTCTTTCTAGAAGAAAGGAATTCTACTTTTTATCTCCCAAAGAGCAGCAATTCCTCTTGCAGGGCACACAATTTGCTGCACCCCAGCAAATTCTGAAGCCCCTTTTTCCATCTCCTCAGACTGGGGCACCGTTCTACAACGTCAGGGCCATGGAGGTGCCCACTGCCATCTGGAACGGGGGGCAGGACTGCCTGGCAGACCCCCGGGACACCGCCCTGCTCCTGCCCCAGCTCAGCCACCTGCTGCACCACAAGCTCATTCCCCACTGGAACCACCTGGATTTCCTGGTGGGCCTCGATGCCACCGAGGTTTTGTACTGGGAAATCCTTGACATCATGAAGAAGCATCCCTAAAGATGCTGGTTTTGTCTGATATGATGATTTTTTTTGTGGTTTGTTGTTGTCATTGTTGTTTTTTTCCCTTTTTTTCTTTTTTTTCCTTTTTTTCTCTTTTTTTTTCTTTTTTTCTTTTTTTTCTCGTAAGATTATTGCTGTCTCTAGACAGTTTTGACCTTTCTATTTGGACCACCTGAATATAGCTGTTTAAAATGTTCTACTTTTAACTGGAGCAGTCACAGGGCGGGGAGAGGAGCCTTCATGATATTCCTGGCACTGCACTGCCTTTCTTTTTCCACTTTCTTTCCTTCTTTTTCCTTTTGATTTCTTCTTTTTTTGTGTCTTCATCAGTGACACAAAGCTCATTGTTGCTGTCTCAGGTCTGGCACTGTTATGCTTAATGCCATCGAGGTGGATCAGAAAGAGATCCAACAAATCCGTGGTGAAAAATACCAGAATTAGGATCCCAGAATGTTTTGGGTGGGCAGGGACCTTAAAGCCTATCCACCTTCCACTATCCCAGGCTGCTCCAAGCCCCCTCCAATGTGGCCTTGAACACTTCCAGAGATCCAGGGGCAGCCACAGCTGCTCTGGGCACTCTTCCTTCCCAAAATCCCATCCAGCCCTGCCCTCTGGCTGTGGCATTCCCCTATGTCTTGTCTCTCTAGGCCCTTGTAAATAGTTTCTTTCCATCTTTCACCCTTCAGGTACTGCAAGGACATCTCCCAAGAGAAAAAAACAGTAGCAGTGGTTTTGAATTCAATAAAAATTGTAATTAATCACATTTCTAATGTGGCTGGGTTTGGGCATCTTTTCTTTTTTCTTGCAGTGACTGAGAAGTGAGAAATGCATGAATCCTGAAGAGAAATTACAAGTCAGACAGTCCAGCTTGTGATTCTGGTGCAGAACATGTAAAATCCAAATAAAAAAGGAGCTTAGGGTATTCACAAAGTGCCTATGTCTTAAGGTTTATCTGAGAGGTTTTGGTAACAAGACTGAGTGGTGATCTCGGAGGTGCCGTGATGTGTTGATGATTATTCTCTTTAGCCTGAAGGAAGGGCAGATATTTTACAGCAATAAAAAATTTGGCTGTTTCTGGCAGCCAAAATCCCGAGGCTCATCACAAAAATCTCAATAAACGTGTCGATGGTGCAACCACCAGAGGAATCAGCTTCTTTCAGGGAGGGAAAAGTGAAGAAGGCAGAAGTGAAGGACAGAGACTCCCCCCTGGTGCTGGATGTCCTTGTGCTGGCCTTGGGGGCCACTTCTTTGGGGAGAAGCTTCCCAGGGGGACTCTGAGCAAAGCCACCAGCAGTGACACAGCCGTGACGTGTTTGTGCCCCTGCTGCTTCCTTCATCATCCTGTCCCAAGCCTTTCACCTCTGAAGGGCAAAGCCAGCAAGCAAAATGAAAATTTAATGCCATTTATTTATGAAAAGAAGTTTGCACTCCTTACAGTTTCCTGGCACATCACAAAGCCACGTTGGTTGCAGTAAATAATTCGTGATTTACTTCTTTTTTCACCCGTTTCCTTCCTAAGTATGTAGCTTCTGCCTCATTCCAAACTTTCTGTAAAATTGTCTTTTTAGGTAATGCTCTTCACCTAATCTGTTTATTCAGTTTGTTCAAGACAGTCCATTTCCAGTAAATACTCTTCTCTCTACTAAGAAAATTGCTTGTAAATTTTATCGGGTGATCAGATTATCGGATTTGGATATTGTTTGCTTTTCTGTCTTTAAGAGATTCTCTAAGCATCTTTCTGTAGTACAAATTCTTGCTTAAGTTAATCCTATTTAAACACATCTCTCTTTTTTTGTTGTTTTTTTTTAAGTCTCTTTACAGTTCTGCAGAAACAATTTGCCCAAAGCCAAAAAAAGAATAAAATTTAAGAACGCAGCTTCACTTGGTACTTTGCCATGGGGACAAAAGGGCTTTTCCTTGATTGCTTTGTCTCCTTTTGCTGTGCCTAAATATTTTCTTTCCCTTTCAAAGCCCTGAAACAAAGCTGTGACCCAAATCCTGGCTGAAATGAAAATAAATCAGCTGCCAGCAGCGGGAGACATTTGCAGATGAGACACGTGGCACATGGCAGGACCCAGAAGGTGCAGAAATAAATGAGTAAAGAACTCCCAAATCATCCCCTGGAGTCAGGAGGGAACGGAGGGGAGACCCCAGGGTGGCACAGCATTCCCAACTCTGCTCCCAGTGGCCACCCAAGCAGCTGGGAAACACAGTGCAGGTCCAAAATCCAAAATTACTCCACAGCCTGCTGAGTCAGCAGGTTTGGCCTTTGGCTGGCAGGCGAACACATCCCCAAATGAAAGGCTAAATAATTAACAGCCTTTGGCCACGGGGCTCGTGGGCCCCTGGGAGAGCAAGCCAGGTTTGATGTGGCACCAGTGCCAGCCAGACCTGCTGGCCCTGGGCTGCTGATTCAGTGAGCAGGTCGATTCTTTTGTGAAAGGATTGGGAAGCAGCATAAGATAGTGGTCAGGGCTCCAGGTGCTCACAGTTTTGTGGGTGGCATAACAGGAGCCTGTTACTTCACTTGGAAAAGGTGCCTGGAGTGTGTTGTTTGAAGGTGCAGCCTCGAACACAGACGTGATCCACCCTCACCAGCCCCAGCTCTGTGTTGCAAACCCCTGGCAGCAGCCTCCAATCCTGTGTGCCAATTCCTCGCTCTTGTCGACTTGGGGTTAGGCAACCTATTGACAGGCTGACTTCTGTGTGGATCCTTCTCCTTTCCCTCTCCAGATGCAGGTCAGGGGTTGGAATATCTTTGCAGAGCCTGAGCTGGGCTCAGCTCTGTGCAGAGACCCCCCCAGTGTGGCTGGTGCTGCTGCTGCTGCTGGTACCAGCAGGTGCCTTCCTTACGAGGATGGATGCTTTGAGCCCAGCTTTGCAGCCCCACAAGCTGCTCAGCTGACGTCAGTTTGGGTTACAGAGCAACGCTTTATCCTTTAAACATATTTATCTCTCCATTAAAAGGCGGGGGATGCAGAGGTTGCAAATTAATCCCGCTGGGGTTTAATCCGCCCAGCCCGTCAGCATTTTTATTTTCTTTGGATTGGAGGGCCTAAAACCTTCTGCTGTGGGTGTCTTCTGCCACGTGCAGGGACTTGCAGGCAGAATCCTGCACAACTCTACAAACAACTGCTGGCCAGCACGTGTAATAAATACAGAGGTGGGTCTGCCACAAATAATATGCAATAAACAGAATAAATGAATCCCATGTAATAAATAGATGGGGCTGAGCACGAGCATGCCCACCATACCTGGTGAGTGGCTCTGCTGGCTGGGCAGTTATCAGGGAGATGGGGAGATGCTGGTGTGTGTTCCTTGGAAAACCCTGACTTGCTGTTTCTCATCATCCACCTGGTCAGGTTTTCACATGGAGGTTTTCCTCCAGAGTCCCGGAGCTGCTGACAAGATAGAAATAGCTCAGTCCTGGTCACTGGGCCACACCAAGGATGCCCTGTGGATGCAGATGATCTTTCTGGTGCCAGCTTCTGACAATAGCCTGCCATTCCCACCCCTGGCAAGGTGAAAGGCACATGCAGAGGACTCATCCATCCTGGTGCTGGGCTGCTCTGCTCCTACAAGCTGGCAGATGAATGGCTTTGGTGATTGCAGGGGTGCTCTCTGAGTAGTCCTGCTGATAAGGTGGAATTCAGAAAGTGAAATCCTCAGGCTTGCCAGATGTCCTCAGAACCTAAATCATGGCACTACCAATTCCTGCCCTGTTTAATGCAGCACAAATGTAGGAAAAAATATTGTAGCTTTGATTCCAGGGAGTCAGTAACAAGTTAACCCCTCCAGGGTAAACAGAGTGGCTGAAATTTATTCCTCTGGTAGTGACTTTCTTTTTTATTTCAACAGTAAGAAGCTAAACAGGATGAGCAAGAAAAGCTTGGCAAGAAACCATGTGATTGGAGAGGGATAGCTGGGAGGATTTGTGAGGTGAGAAAGGGCTCAGCCTCTCCTTGCACATTTCATCACCAGCAAATCACCAGTTTTGGAACTTCACTCTGCACAGTGAGGAGGATTTGGTGAGGACAATCTCCTCTTTTTAGGTAATGCCAGCTTTGCCAGCTGTGCCCAGCTCAGACCCCCCTGGGCCAGATGTGACCTCTTTCCACCAGTGGCTGTCACGAGGTCACTTCCCTCCCCTCCTGTGCCTAAACCCACAATCCACAGCACATGTTCAGTTCCTGGAGTAAAATGTCATTCTTGGATTGCTCTGAGCCTGCAGAAGCTGAAAAAAACCCTCAACACAGCAGATCTCCTGCAAACCTCGCAAGCCCAGCTGGAGCTTTGCTGTGATGCAAGACTTTATTGCAATCTCTACAGACACAGAGGGCAGGCAGGAATCACAGCAGTGTATTTAAAAGCGTTAAATCAGTGTGGAACAGGGGCACAGGAGACATTTTCAAGCAGGGCACCCCTCACACAAACCCTGTGCCCCAAGGAACATGGGAACAGGCTCCTCCATCCTGGGGCAGCACGTGGATGGACTCATGGATGGATTCATGGGTGGATTCATGCATGGATTCATGGATGCATTCGTGGATGGATTCATGGGTGGATTCATGCATGGATTCATGCATGGATTCATAGATGGATTCATGGATGCATTCATGCATGGATTCATGGGTGGATTCATGGATGGATTCATGCATGGATTCATAGATGGATTCACTGATGCATTCATGCATGGATTCATGGATGGATTCATGCATGGATTCATAGATGGATTCACTGATGCATTCATGCATGGATTCATGGGTGGATTCATCCATTCATGGATGGATTCATGGATGGATTCACAGATGGATTCATGGGCGGATTCATCCATTCGTGGATGGATTCACAGATGGATTCATGGATGGATTCATGCATTTGTGGATGGGTTCATGGACGAATTCACTGATGGATTCATGGATGCATCCATGGATTCATCGACTCTCCTCCATCAGGGTCACCATGTGCCTGTACAGGCGCTGTGGGGCGTTCAGGCCCCAGTGTGGGTCGTAGTGGTTCCAGTCGGGGAAGTGCTCGCGGTGCACGATGTTGCTGAGGTGGGGCAGCAAATGCTGGGTCTCTCCGGTGGGAGTGATCCAGTCGAGCCCCCCGCTCCAGACGGCCACCGGCACCCTCATGGCTTCAATCCGGTAAAAGGGCGGCCTCGGCTGGGAAAGGGAGAAGCACTCCTGTTACCTGGGGGCCCTGATGGGTGGGGTGTGATCCCCCCATCTGTTGGAACCCTGGAGGCTGAGAATTCCAGGCTTTCCATGCTAAAAGGCGCTGACCCTCAAGAGAACGCTACGTTTGACCTGAGGCCGTGGGACAGGCTTCCGAAATTGAGCGATGGCACTGGGGTTGTGGGTGTGTGGTTTGGATGGTATTGTGTGATCTCACAGGCTACAAAACTTGGAATTTAAGGTTTTAGTATACAGTAATATGTGTGGGGCGGTATGGAGGATTTGGGGCATTTTCTGGGTCCTTCTTTGCCTTCTTCTTCACAGTTTTGGGCGATTTTTTCTTATTGGGTGAAGGGGTCTGCATTGCGGACCTTGGGTGGTCAATTACTGGGTCGAAGGTATAGATAATATAGGTGTAATCTCATTATTGGGTAATTGGTGCTTAGGAGGACCTTGGAAAAAGTTGGAGACTCCTTCATTTTCTACCTTGTTAGTTAGAGCTCATGACTCGTGAGACTGTGCTATAGATGAGGATTAATAAACACTGAATCCAAACACAAAAACTGCGTCCTGTGCGTTAATCCCAGCTCTAACACAAGGAAAAGAAGATAAGAAACCCACATCCATCCCCAGCCCCATCCAGCTCACCTGTTTGTACTTCTCCATGTTTCCCAGCCCGTAGTCAAACTGCTTGAACTCCGCAGTTTTTGCGGTCTGGAAGGCAGAGGCAAAGGGTTAATCCAGGTAAAACCCTGGATCAGCCCCCCACCCTGGAGAGCTGTGGCTTTTGAGACAGCTTGGTGCAACAGTTTAAAACTCCCTTTTCTCTCTTGGCTTTGATTTTACCTTCATTCACCCGTTTCCAGGGTGAATGAAGCAGCATTTGAAAATTCCGTGTTCTCAGGTTAAAAGAAAGAAAAGTTAAAGTAGTTATACTCTACCTGTCCCCAGTGCACAAGAGTTTTTACTGATGTATAATCTGGAAAATGAGAGAGGTACACATCTAGTCGGCTCTACAGGAAAAAGAAAACATTTTCTAAGTGAGTTGGGAGGGATGAAAATCCATCTAGTCAAAAAAACTCAAACTGTCTGTCTTATAACTGTGATATAAAAGCTATACACTCTTTATTTCTTAGCAGCTTTATTCTGCTCAGAGCTAGAAGCAGCTTTCAAAGATAAGCCACTTAATCAATGGAAATACAACTGGTCCAGTCATTCTGTGTTTATTTTCTTCTGTAAACTTGTTGAGTGTCAGCCAAAAATGAGGCAAGAATTTCCCTTCCCTAAGAGAGGAGACCACAAGTGATTCTTTCTCACCAAAGACTCCGTTAGGTTTAACTCCCTGACATCAGTGCAGGAAATCTCCAAACAACCACTGCCTTTCACACCTTATTTTGGGGGGTTGTATGCATTGTTGTGTCTCATTAACTATCTCCAGGTGTCTAGGAAAACCAGAGAGGGCTGTGACCTGGACTGAGAGCCTGGTGCACCCACCAGGTTCAAGTTGTTCCTGTCAAACCCTCCAAAGGCGACGATCTCCTCGGCACACACTTTAGCTGACAGTGGCCTGTTGCACTCCTTAACCAGGTACTTCTTCTTCTTCCTTTGCACCAGAACCAGCTCTCTGGTTCCAAATAATTTCTGCAGGAGCACAAGGAAATGTTGGGAATGCTGTTAGGAGCTCCAACGCCCACTGCAGGTGCAGGATCAGTGCACGGTGGCAACGCAGGGGGCTGGAGTTGCCAAAAGTCCCTGGATTTTGGCAGTAACCACCCACAAACATCTCCTGTACCTTGATCTCCAGGTCTGATAGAAGGGCTACCTTTAACACAGGGGACCGAGTGTGGCAGAAGGTGAACACAGGAGCCAGGGCAAAGAAGAGTTTGATTTTCTGGGCCAGATGTGGCAAGCTGGAAAACGCTATGAAACCTGAAAAGCAGCCTGAGATCACAACCCAAACCCCAGCTCACCCTAGACCGTGTTTGAGGCGCAGGGTTTGGACAAAAAAAAAACGTTCCTGGATGCCAGCACAACCCGGGATAGATGGGGAGGATGTGGCAAACCCCTCCCATGCAGAAGGGCTGGGAAGGCAGGTGGGGATAGCAGCCAGAGCAGCCCTGCTCCAGCAGTGTCCAGTCTGGGATGGACATCGATGCCTCTTTCTCACAGCAACCCCATGCCCTGCTCCCCCCCACCACCCTCTCCTCACCCTCCTCACTCACCCAGGGAGCTGCCCTGACCGTGGCCGACATAGAACAGCTTCTCCTGCCCGGTTTGCATCAGGATGAAGCCCACCATGGCCGGGAGGTCGTACATGGCCATCTCGTGGAAGCTGCGCCACAAAGGGATAACCTGGAGGAGATTCCCACCTCCCCACCTCCTTCCCAACAGGGGCTCAGCGCTGTCAGCCTCGTGCCCCAGCCCTGTTCCTGGTGGCCCCTGACCTGAAATCCCAGAACTCCTCGGAGCCGGTGGACAGGCTGCGGTGCCGGCGGGACCAGCTGTTGCCCCGGTTGTTCCCGAGCCAGACGTCGTATCCCGCATCCGCCAGGATGAAGGCCAGGCTGTCGTCAGGGAAATTGTCCACCCAGTCACCACCATCCAGGAAAAACCCATGCACTATCAGCACGGGGGTCCTGGAGCCTGGAAGAGGAGATATTAGGTGGTTGACAGAAGAAGACGCCTTTTCCATCTGGAAATGAAACACCACATCTTGATAGTGTTTTCTGCAGGGACATTAAATGTTCACTTCTCCCATTATTTCCCTGGTGATTTTTTGTGTTTGGGGGTCTTTTGCCATCCCAGGCCCTGAGTCTGGACCTTGGGGCAGGGCTTTGCTGCAGGGAAAGAGCCACTGGGGCTTTGCTGGGTCACACTGCCCCGTCCCATGAGCAGCAAAACAAAATGCTGAGCTCCTGGACCCCCAGGGACAGCTCAAGGCAGCCAAGAACAAATCCTCATCCGTCTTCCAGTGGCCCAAACCATGCCTGAAGACACAGGTATTCCCATGGTTTCCTGTTGCACCTGGGCAGGGGCCAGGGTCACAGGGGGTGGTGAGGCTGAGCCCACCTGAGAGCCCGGTGTCCCCTCTGCCGTGGGGAATCTGGTTGAGGCTCAGGAAGTAGCCATCCTCTGTCATCACATCATACTCCTTGCTGGGATAGCCATGGAAAAGGATCTTCTGGCTCTGCAGGGACAACGGTGCGAGGGCAGAGGGTGACCCAGCGCCCTGCGCCTGCCTCAGCTTCACCCACACTCCGCTCCTGCCGCCCACATTCCCTGGTGTCACCTCCATCCAAAGGAATTAGAAGAGCGGGGACAGGCCAAGCTCAAGTTAAGGGCATGAAGTGAGTGACAGCAATGCAAATATGGGAGAATTTTGATGCCCCCAGCCCCACAGAGGCCAGGTGAAGATGCAGGGAAGAGATGAGCCAAGCTCATCCCTTGGGAGGGATTTTCAGCACACCCATGGGGAAGCGTGGTGCCACCCCAGCACTCACAATGTTCATGGACCTCTCAGGGTTGTAGACTACTCCAGCATCTGGGATGGCATCTTCCAGCCCCTGGGCCAGGCACAGGGCCACCAGCAGCAGCCACATCTCATCTGTCTGCAGCACCTGGGGGATAACAGGGCTGGATGAGCAGGGCTGTGGGAGCTCCAGGGACTCCCACAAGGAACACTGTGCAGCCCAGCACAGCCAAAGCCTGATGCTGCCACAGGGAGCAGGTGGCTACAACATCTTGTGCAGTTTGGAACCCACCCCAAGCCTCTCCTGGTGACCGTTCTCATCTAGTCCAGCTGCAATTGCAGTGTGGGACAAGCAGCCTCCCACCACCCCCTGCCTGGGAAAAGCATCAGGGTGCCCTCAGAGAAATCCTTAGGCTTTCAGGGGAAGCATTTCAGGGCAAGAATCTTCCCCCAAACAGGGGGTGGTGTCGGAGCTCCCCCCTGCAGGAGCTCCCCTGCTCCATCCCTGCCTTGGATGCTTTGTAGCTCCTTGCCAGGTGCTCCTGGATTGCCCTGCCACCCACAGCACCCAGCCCAAGGCATTCCAGACTCAAGGACACACCCAGTAAATCTGTTTCCCTGATTGCAGGAGCTGAAGATGGCTCTCTCTGCCTCCTGAAGTGTATTTTCCCGGTAGCCCCATTGCATGGAAAGCTTTCCTGGGCTGCTCAGGAAAACGGCAACAGGAGCCTGCTGCAGAGCATCGTGTGGGGCACAGCAAAAACTGCCTCTCACACCAGAAAACAAAGAGCCAGCTCCAGCCCTGCCCTGTGTTCAAGCCACCACCAGCACCTCGGTGCCTCCAGATCCCCAGACAGGTGAGAAGGGATGTCCTGGGATTAAACTGCTCTGATGGCTGAGGGAAGGGGAGTGAGATTGCTCTGTGATCCCATGGACAAACCACATCTCCCTCTGTCCTGCCCAACACCACCGGCCACAGCTGCAGGCTGCACTCAGTGCAAATCACCACTTTTAGGTGCTTTTAGCGCTGTAGCCCCTCAAGCTGCACGTGGAATGAAGACAGAAAGGACAGCAGGAAGGCAGGAGCTGCAGTGGCCGGCTCCTCACCTGGCTTAGTTGCACACAGAGAGAGGCAAGACACTGCAGGCCATGCCTGAGGGCATCAGAGACTGAAATTGCTGAAATAACCACTTCACTGTGGGTTACAAGGGATGGAGAATCCAGGCTTGCTCAGGAATCAGGAGATGCCAGCCAGAACACTCTGTTCCTCAGTGCTGTTTTCTCGTTGCTAAACCCGCAGGAGTTTCACACCAATTGCATCCCCTGGTTGAGCTTGTCACTTAGGAAAGAGCTTCTTTCCCTTGGGGCTACACCCCCTGTCCAGAGAGGCACGAAATCCCTCCCAAATTCTGCCCCCATGGTCCATCTCCCTTAGATCTGCACCCAACCCTGCCCTTCACCAGGGGCAAGGGGACCTTCCCCTGCTCCACGGCCAGCAACAGCCCCCACTGTGCTTCCTGTGGCTCCTGCACATTCCATGAGGAGACTTTCCTCCTCTCAACACCCCTCTCCCAGCTCCTGAGGGGTGGCACTGAGGTCTCCCACATGCTGGAGGTCACCCCCGTGCCCCAGGCTCTGCTGCCCAGCCCGGTGTCACCCTGATGTTACAGTGGCACACCAAGGTGGCCTCGAGAGGTGACGAGCTGTGCCACGAAGCCCACAGGTGTCAGACAGGGCACTGGCAGGCAGTGCTCAGCAGGGACAGAAGCAGCTCCTGCTGGTGTCCCAAGAGCTGGCAGGGAGGGAAGGATTAGTCCCTGTGCATGCCTTGAGTCACCAAGCACAAAAAGCACCCTGGGCTGGGGAGGAAGGCAGAAAGAACAGCCCAAATGACAGCCCCCACCTCCTGCACCCACTCTCGAGGTCACACAGTTGTGTCCATCCCCAGTGAGCAGCACAGCCCAGAGCATTCCCTGGAGGAGCAGAGGCACCTCGCAGGGCACCTGTCCACGCTGCCCAGAGCTCCTCCAGCCCTCCCTGCCCATCCCCTGCTGGCAACACATCCCACCAACACCAAACCCAAAGTGCCACTCAGCTGTGAGTGCCTGGGCATGGGCAGCCAGGGGGGAGGAGAGCAGAGGTGGCCCCTGCTCATCCTCAAAGCTGCTGCCCCCCAGGAACCAGCCCTGGGTGATGCAGCCAAGCCCCTGCACCTCACCCCTTCCACAGAGCCTAAATGGATGAAGAACCAGGAAAATGTCTAACCACCAAGTTCTGCACACATAAAATGCAGAGCTGGAATGATAATTACACCTCTTGACTCGTTTGGGATCCTTCCTGTCAGCAACAGCCTGGGGTGGAAGGAGAAGAGGAGAACATCAGCCTGACCTGCTGCTCCAGGCCCTCTGTGCACTGAGGGAACCAATCCTCTCGCCTCATAAACACACCCAGAGAGGCTGGGACTTGTCCATCAGCACCTGGAAGTCCAATCCCTCCCCAGTCACACAGCCCAGTGATTCACACACTGCATCCCAAACCCCAGGGAGCTCAGCAGCCAAGGGCCACATCCCAAAGTTTGGGGAACACACGGGTCTTGTGCTGCCCTCCAGCTGGGAGCTGCATTTTGGGCATTCCTTGGCAGAGGGATTCCAGCTGCTTTGCCTGTGCTCTGGGGTTGCCAGACAGGTCCCTGGCTGCTCATCCTGGCTTTCCAGATGTAGGAACCTGTTGGTGACCTGTGTCAGCTCTGCCTGTCAGGGACAGGGCTCAGGGACCATGCCTGGGCTGAACACAAAGGGGCAAATCCCACCCAGGAAAGGAGCAAGAAATACCACTTGCATGTGTGACACCGACTGAATTTTATCTTGGGACGCCCAAGAGTGGAAAACCAAAGGGTGCAAAGCAAATCTCCCATGGGCAGGGGTGACACACAGCCCTCCACCAGGGCTCTGAGTCCATGGGCCCCTTTAACCATCCCCAGCACCTCCCTCCTGCCAGGAAATCAGTGGTGGTGAGAAGGGACCTTTGGAGCCTCCATCTCCATCCCAGCCTCCTGCTCAAAACCCTGGTTTGGGGTGACATCACTGCTGAGCAAAATATTTCCTCTGTCAGCCCAAAATACCTCTGGCTTGGACAGACACACGTTTGTTGTGGTTTTCACCAGCAGAATTATTGTTTGGGCTTTTTCCTGGATTTAAATGCTGGCATGAAAGAGCAGGATGAGGCACTTTGCAAGAGCTCTGTTTAATTACAGAGCCTTTGGGTGCTGTTCCCACACCCAGCCAAGGTCCTGGAGGAAGGAAGCTGGTCTGGTGGCAAAATGCTGGATTAGGAGTTCCCTGCCCTGACTGACCCTTCAGGCAGCACCAGACACAGACCTGACAAGGCAAAGTTGGGCATTCCTTCAAGAAGAGAGAGCAAAAACCACGCTGAGAAGTGCCAGAGAACAAAGCAGGCTTAACCTTCAAGATTACCTAGGGACATCCTCCCCCAGCAGAAATGATGAGAGTCCTCTCCCTCAGCTTCCCTGCTAGTACAGGGGAATAATTTAACATCATTCCAGTGACCCTCCAAGGTCACCTGCTCCTTCCCAACGCCCTGGAGCCCAGTGGCTGGAGGGATGCTCCCCAAAACCTGCCTCTCCCTAGCCCAGCTCACGACCCTGCAGTGCTCACACTGTCCCCAGTGTCCCCTGCTGCCACCAGAGCAGGGCTGGCAGGAGGCTGCTGAGATGCACAGAGCTCTGCAGACAGAGCTGCACAGACCTTCTCCTTCTCCCCTGAGCACCCCAGGTGCAGCCAGGCCAGATCCCACCAGGATGTGGGCAGGGATGCCCCCCACACTGGGCAGCAGGGCTTAGGCCAGGTCTGCCTTTGGTCCCTGTGTCCTCACAGGCAGCTTCTGGCCTCCAGGCTCACCTTCATCTCCCTCAGGGGCTTGCAGGAAGCCTGAAGAGCCTTTCTTGATCCTTCACAGGTCCTTCCTCTCCCAAAATTCCCGTTTCCCTCTGTGCCTCTCTGGACAAGCTGAGAGCCCACAGCTCTCCCCAGACCTTCCCCCCTTATTCCCCAGCCCCTGCCCCACCTCCTGAACCTCTGCTCTTGGACAGGCTTGGCCACTTTGGAGAGGATGACTCCACACCTGGCCCTCAGGTTCCACTCAGGACAGAGGAGATGTGTTGCACATGCAAGCCCTGCGAGGGGATTATCCCCTCTGCTTGGCACTGGGGAGGCTGTGTCTCAATGCAGAATCCAGATTTGGGTTCCCAGGGACAACTGGGACACCCCCACATCAGAGTGAGCCCAGAGATGGTGGGTGGAGGCTGAGGCCAAGGTGCAAGAAGAGGCTGGGGTGGCTCTGATGCCTTGGGAAGGCT
>VZSR01000745.1:1868574-1880008 GCA_013398615.1 Brachypodius melanocephalos
AAAGATAAAACTTAAGACTGAGCTGAACCAGACCCAGTGGCTTATTCCTCCTGCCCAAAGAGGTCCCAGGAGGCTGGACCCTGTTTGGAGAGGCACAGAGATCCCCAGAGGCACAGGCACAGCCTGGCTGTCCCCAAGGAAACAAGGAGAAATGTATGAGCAGGGCAGCCCTGGGGCCAGCCCCTGAGCCATGGGGGATCCCACAGCTCCAAGGCAGCTGCCCATGGCTGGACAGGCTCAGATTGTAGTGGGCTGCCTGGCAGATCCAGAAAACCTCCAGAAAACCTCCAGAAAACTTCCAGCTCTCTGCTTTTCCTCTCTGCTGCTGGCACGAGTCCCTCTCAGCACGTCCCACTTGTGAGCTCCCCACCAGCATCTGCATGGCCAACAACCAGGACAACCACAGCTGGAGCCAGGACAGGATTGCCCCCACCAAGCAGGAGCTGAGAGACACTGAGGGGACACACGGGTGGGAAGGAAGATCCATGTCCTGCGCTGGGAGAGGCAGTGCCACGGCCACCCCTCCCTGCCCTGCCACTCTCAGCCCAGCACCCAAGGGACAATTGCCTCTCCTCGAAGCCACGGAGGTCTTTCCACCCGTGGTGGTTTGCAAAATATCTCCAGAGGGAGGGTAGGGAGGGGTTCGGTGATGGGAGCAGTGGAATGATCACGGGGCTCAGCACAGAATTTTGCCTGGCCCCCTGGTGACAAAGGAGGAAAGCAAACCCGAGACAGGGGTGGCCTGGGGTTTTGGGGTTGGGTGGGATTTTTTTTTTCACTAGCAGACTTTACATCCTGCTGCTGACAAAGCAGAAAAACCTGAGCCCGAGTTTCTTGTTGGATTAAACTCAACAGCACTGATTGCACACGGGGAAAGGAACATCCCACCAGCTCTGCCACAGGAGGAATGCCAAAAAGACTTTATAATCAGCTGGAAAGTACAGAGGATTCAATGGGGGAGCTTATTTCCCCCCTCCCGCTCCTCCACAACTGCAGGAAGGAGGAAAGTAAAGCCAGCCAGGGCACTGTGGTGACGCTGGGGATCTGTAATCCAACCTCAGCCCCCTTTAGGGGAGCTGCAGAGGGTTCTTGAGGGCCTGAGATAAGAGCACGGCTTATCAAGGCAACAGAACAGCCCCTCTGAGCCCCTCAAAGCAGCACAAACACAGATGGTGATGTTGCTGTCTGTGACCCGGCCAGGCTGTCCCATCCTCTCCCAGGAGAGAGCTCCATCCTCACAGAGCTCCTGCTCCGGGCACTCAGCCACCCCATGCTCGAGGAGACCTGGATCAACCATGATTTGGTGAATTTGGGGTTTCCCCATACTCCAAACTGCCACGCTTCCCATGAGGGTTTGGGCAGGAGCTCATTTCCCTCTCCATCACTTTCACAGCACCCTCTGCTGCGCAGGCTTTCCTTTGGAGAGCACCATCCCAAGGACAAGGACTGCTCCAGGACCCAGTGCCCTCATGGCCAGACAGCAGCAAGTTGAAGTGCAAGGAAATTCAGGAGAAAGCCCCCGAGATGAAAGCAGCGTGGGGCAGGGGGTCTCAGGTGTGGGGGGATTCTCCCTCCCAGGACTCACACCAGTCCTGTCCTGACAGCAGCACAGGTGGGAAGGCAGTGCTCACCCTCTGGGTGCTTTCCAGTAATCCTCTCACCATGCTTTTCACTGGGTGCTTGCTGGAGGAAAATAAAATTACTGTTAAAACCTATGGAATAAACTTGGCTCAGAAATCTTAAATTTTATCCCGATTTTTTTTTTTTCCTGATTTGCTCATGCCTTAATGAGCTGTGCAGTGATTCATCTCGGGGTGCTCCCCAATAACCTGGCCCTAAACTTGATGCCAGGACCAGGAGTGGCCACAAAGAGCCTTTCTGATGTCCTGTCCCCAAAAGAAAGGCAAATTCTGTAGGTGCTGGGAGGAAGTGGGAGTGGTTTTTCTTTTTCCATCGGGGCATACCTGATCCTGTTTTTCCACCTTTCCTCCTCTCCCTTCAGGGGAAAAATCAGATTCTTCTCTGAGCCACCGCTCATTTGAGGGTGAGCCAGCTGCGAGGGCTTTCTGGCACTGCCTGCAGCTAGTCCTTGGTAAAGACCAGTCATTACAGCTGCAGAGAGAGGTGGAGCTGTTCAGGCTTTCCAAAACATGCCTGCATTTGAGCCAAGCGTGGCTGGCCCAGGCCTGGCAGGTGATGAGTGCAGGAAGGCTGCAGGATCCCACGGGATGCACAGGCAGCACCAGGGCTGGGCACCTGGGCATGGAGTGGAGAGATGGCCACCAAGGCAGAGATGCTGAAAACGACACCCACAGCTCGTGTGACCCTTCACTGTCCCTGCTGGGACCAGAGGCATCACCAGCTGGAGAGAGGGGAAGCCTGCCAAGATGTGAAGCCTCCATCCACAGCTTCCTGCCTCCCCGGGGATGGATTTATTTTCTTTTTATTTTTGTAGAGTCACTATCGGGACAGGGAGGTTCTGCATTTTCAGGCTCATTCCACGACAGGAGGCAGCGAGAAGAACCAAAAGGAGCTTGGATGGCTTTCCCACTGGGATGAGCCAGGCTGGTCCCACTCACCCCAGTGGAGAGTCCAGAGGCTCCCAATCTGGGCTTCACAGAGGTCACGGCTGATGACTCTCCATCGGGTGGAAATAACCAATTTGTTACAGCTCCCAGCTGCTCTGCACTGCCACGAAAACATTCCCCGGGCAGCCCAGGCAGGGAGGGAGGCTCCCGGCGGAGCAGACTCCATCCCTCAGGTAAATTACACCTGAGGAGGAGGAGGGATCAGAGGGAGTGGCGCCTCCTGACGCTCCCGAATCCGCGGAGCAGAGGGAATAACAGCCCGATGAGAGAGAGCAGCGTCCTCAGGCAGCGGGGACCTTCATCCAGCTCGGGGGACATCGGGGACAGAGGCTCCCAGCACGGCTCTTCTGCACGCGGGTAATCCCTGCTCCCTGTGCGCATCCCTGGGGACAGCGGGACAGAGCTGCAGGCACTGGGAGAGCCCCGGGGGTGTCACTGCAGCTCTTCCCCGGGATTCCTGGCTCTAAAGGAATGTGTCTGCTCTGGAGGGGAGCGGGAATGTTCGCTGGGAGAGGGCTCAGGGCCGTGCTGATGCTGGTGGAACAGGCGTTGTCACCACGTCGCACCTCTCGGAGGCCACCAGGGCTTCTCAAGGTCTCCGGGATCAGGGATGTTTCACCAAGGGAATCCTTTTCCAAGCTGACTGTTGAGGGGAAAGGGCCATCCCAGGCAAGGCTCTTCCCTGGAATTCGCACGCCCTTCCCTTGACGCTGCGTCACAAAAATGTGCTCGGGCTCTCCTCGCTTGTCCTAAAGGCTCCCCCCTGGAATAACGAGTCCAGAGCCTCACGGGCGATGCAGAGAGGGGGTTTTGTCCCCAGATCGTGCCCCAGGGGGGTCAGGGTGATGGTGGGGGGCCCTCGGTGCTCAGGTGGGCGATGGGGTCCCTGGGTGGGGGCACAGCCCCCCTGTCTGTGCTGGGGGTGGGGGGTGTGCCCGAGGCGTGTCCCCTGATCCCCTCCGAGCCACCCCGGGGACAGCGGGGCTTTTCTCCCCCCTGCCAAACCACGGGGAGCCGGTTCCTCCCGTGGAAGGGAATGGGGAGGATGAGAAGCAGCCGGGAAGTGACAGAAACCTGCTCCCAAATCTCCTCTATTTCACCAGGGCTGTGTGCGAGACACCCGGCGCTGGCATCCAGTGGGAATTTGGCGGCTCCCTGCTAAATTGTTCCACACCACTGAACTCCTCTAAAAAGCTGAGGCAGTATTTCTGCTGCAAATCTGTCGCCTACAACAAATTCACCCGTTCCTTTATGGCAGGGGTCTGCCCGTGGCAGAGGGGCTGGAACAAGAGGGTCTTGAGGGTCCCTTTCCACCCAAAGCATTCTGTGATTCTGTTTCCATGGAGTAAAATAGCAGGGAGAGGTTTTGTGGTAGGAACGAGTCGAAGCAGACACCAAAACCCTTCCCAGGAGGAACGGGGTTGTCCTGAGATGGCATTTCACTCATGTCTGTAAAAACAAGCCAGGAGTATCCCCAGGAGAGCCCAAACAAACCCCATTATTTGATTTCTCCTTAAGAATATGGCCCTGCAACTTAAAATTGGGTGGTTTGCTCCTCATTAGTTCAGCTATCAGTGGAAAATAAGAACTTATTCTTCCAACTATCCAAGACATTCATTTAAATGCATGATCTATAATCACCCCCTCAAAAACCAGGTTTGCCTGTGCACGTACAGATGTACCTGTACCTGTGAGTGCTTCTGAATACAGGGGCCTGATGGGTTAAAATCTGATGGGACTTTGACTCTGCCTTTGTTCAAGGTTAGCAAAATGAGCCATTTTCAGACCCGGTTGGAGCAGTCCACTTTTAAAATCATTTCACCTGCTGAGGGGTCAGCTTAATATCCTGATGGAAGTGCAGTGCACATCGAAAGAACTGTCCCCAGCTTCTGTGGCAGTGCCAGCAAAGTCTCTCACACTCCTCATGACAACGTTTTGCAGAGCACCATGACGTGGCTGTTCCTCTCCGTTTCTTGTTTAATGTTCGTCGCTGCGAGGTCAGAAGAAAACCCCGAGGTGTTCATGGATGTTGTAAGTCCCTTCTTTCCCTGCTTGGTTGTGCAAGTCACCCGTGCTGTCATAATCTGTGCAAGACCCACGGGCTCTGCGTGTCTTCACTGAGGATTGATGCCAGGATTTTGTTAGATATTTGTCTCCCTGTTGTTACGTACGCAGAGATTTATGGCAGATATTTATGGGGGGGTGCTTTGTTCCAAGTCAGCAGGTTTGGTCAGGACAGGCCACTCAGGCACAGAGCTTGGCTGTCTGTGCTGCCCTGCTCCTGATTACAACACAAAAAGTGACCGTTCTTCACCAGATCTGCTCAGGGACCTGCCGAAAATTCTGGCTGAAGTCATGACCACAGCATTGGTGGAAGGGAAATTGGGAGGTCTTGAGCCCACCCTCCCCCTGGAGTGACCCCTAGCTCCGAAGGCTTTGCCCAGCCAAGCCCTGCCACCCCTCAGGACAGAGACCCTCCCTCCCCGGGGACTGTCCCATGCCGTCCTTCCCTTCCCACAGGGCGAAATTATCCGGTACCACGGGTACCCCTACGAGGAGCACGAGGTGCTGACAGACGATGGCTATTACCTCACCCTGCAGAGGATTCCCCACGGCAGAGACGACCCAGAGGGCTTCAGCCTCCCCCACAAGGCAGAGGCACAGGCTTCCAACATGTTCTGTCCCCGTAAGTGCCACAGGAGGCTCTGCCTGCCCCGGGCATCCTCAGAGCTTTGCTGGGCTGGGGTAGATCAAGGCTACCACACCATGGGCTGGGTCCTCCAGGAGGCAGCTTTCCCTGTAGGAAAAGTCAGGTAAATAGCCTCAGGAGGAGAAGAAATGCAGGTGGCCACCATGCCGACCTTGTTCTGAGAGGATTTGCTCCCAAGAGGAGGGAGAATCAATGGGGCAGAGAAATCCTGCCCCGGGTTTTACCTCAGCTCAAAACCAGACAGCGGAACAGCAAAAAGCCATCAGTCAGGAAAGGAAACCAAGCCAGGCAGCCAGTCCAAAGCCATCTCACTACTTCGTATCCTTCCTCTGTTCAACTCAATGCCATCTCACCGTTTTGGGATCTTCCTGTTCTGCCCTGAAACCATTGTTTCAAAATAATGATGGGATGCCCAGCTCTTGGCAGTGTGTCCCTCCCCTGGGCAGCCTGGATGTGTAAGCATGTGTAGATGGCAAATAAGCATAAAAATACCCCAGAATTCCAGTCTGTGCCCTGGCCTTCTTCAGAAACTGAGGACAGAGGTGACCGTGTCCCTGCACTGGTGTCATTCCCAGGGGGGTGCTGCCACAGCAATACCTGGAGATGAACAACCACCTTTGCTCGTGGCCACAGAAAATGACTCCTCCTCTTCCTCCTGCAGCTCCAAAGGCCGTGGTCCTCCTGCAGCATGGCCTGGTGTTGGAGGGTGGCAACTGGGTCACCAACTTGCCCAATGGCAGCCTGGGCTTCATCCTGGCAGACGCTGGCTACGACGTCTGGATCGGGAACAGCCGGGGGAACAGCTGGTCACGGAAACACCAAGAGTTTGGCTTCTACCAGCAGGAATACTCAGCTTACAGGTATTCTCCGTGGAGCTGGAGGGTGGGCAGGTCCCTGGCACCCTCAGCAGTGTCTGCAGGCTGCAGGAGGGGTGCTCCTGACGGTCACAGCCTCTGCCAGAGGGCAGAAATTGGGTTGCCCATTCCTGCCCAAGCTCTTGCTCGCACCCAGGCAGCCACAAGGCAAGGTCAGCAAGGATGAGTTTGTCGTGTGCCTGTCTCCCCTGCAGCTTCCATGAGATGGCCATGTACGACCTTCCAGCCACCATCAACTACATCCTGCAGAAAACGGGGCAGGAGCAGCTGTACTACGTGGCTTATTCCCAAGGCACCACCACAGGTACTGGAGGAGAGCACGCCTGGCAGGGGCACATCAGCTGTGCACCCCCGGTCTGGGAGTGCTCAAAAAACCTTGGTCAGGGAGGGTAATGGCCAGGCATTTCCAAACAACAAAAGGGAAAAGAGCAGTTAATTGCTTTCACAGAAGGGTTTTGAGCAGTGGCAGCCCCATTTGCTCTCGTTGCTGCCAGAGTCACCTCTGGGGTTCCTTTTGGTGGGCACACACACCTGGAAGTCAACAGCTCTCTCAGAAACACCAGGGTAGGGTCTGCTTTCTTCTCCCCCACGCAGGTTTCATTGCCTTCTCATCCCTCCCCGAGCTGGATCGCAAAATCAAGATGTTTTTCGCCTTGGCTCCGATCACCGTGAACTCCAACATGAAGTCACCCTTGGTGAGGGTGTTTGACCTTCCCGAGGTGCTGATTAAGGTATGTCCTCACCACACGTGAGGTGTGAGGGGGAGGAGGGGCTGGGAAGGTCACCTGAGACACGCAGCGCTTGTGCATCACCTCCATCTCCCCTCTCTGTGTGTTTGTGCGTGTGCTGGGAGCCTGGAGGGCAGGTAAATCACCTTCCTGTCCAGCCTGAATCAGACAACTACTAATAGGAATTGGTTTGGGGTCCCTTCTCCCAGGAGAAACCTCTCCTAGGAAGATCAGGGCTCTTCCAGGGCCGCAGCCATTTCTGAAAAGCCAAAATGACAAAGCACAGCAAAGCTGTCGGCAACTTTCAGGGGTGAACAAAGAGGTGGGGAGCACCTGGGGGGAAAAAAAGGAACGTGAACCCCACTCACTGACACACCCCTCTGGCTTCCACAGCTCATTTTAGGACACACAGTGGTCTTTGATAAGGATGAGGTCTTGAAGCAGATGATTTCAAGGTTGTGCACCTACCCCATGATGAAAATGCTGTGCTCTTTGGTCTTTTACCTGCCCGGTGGGTTTACCAACAGCTTGAACGTGGTATGTACACTCCAGCTTCCCTCTCAAGACATCCACTTTCTCACTGCCCATCTGCTGCCTCCACATGGCTTTTGGCAGCTTTAATTGGGAGAAAAATTCAGGCAGCACCAGGGTGGGGGTTTCTCAAGTAAAACCTTGGTGTAATCCCTTCATATTCCAGGGAGGAAATGTATTAGGAACAGCATAGAGAGGTACTGCCATGAGTTGAGCTTTGTCTTTGTGAAAGGATCATTTTATTTGGGGGTTTTATTTCAAAGGTGGCTTTTTTTGACGGGGTGCAGAGAACAAACCTCTCCAATGGTTTCTTGCAGAGCCGCGTTGACGTCTACCTGGCCCGCTACCCTGACTCCACATCCCTCAAAAACATGTTGCACTGGCGCCAGGTAAGGCTTGGCGCTGTCCTCTCTCTGCTCAGGGCTCGGGGACAATCCCCCAGTGCTCCTCCTGCAGAGCTGTGTCAGGGAGGGAGAGGAAAGCTGCCCTGGAACACTGGTGCAGATGAAGATATTGATACTGAGGAGGTCCAAGAGTCCTTGGGGCTTGTAGGTGGTGGAGGTGGCACAAAGAGCGGTGACAAAGCAGGACAGGAGATGCCAGAGTGAAGGCTGAGGATTATTAAGACCACTAATGATGCAACTAATTATGGGGAAACGTTCTACTCACGTCCTTCTGCTGATGGCGTTGACACGACACACAAAAAGCTTGCCCAGAGGTCTGATTCATGTCTGCTTTGAGGCTCTGGGTTGTACACCAGGCTGTTCCCCGTGGGTTTCCATGCTGAGCTCTTCCTGGGGATGAGCCCTCCTCCCAAAATCCAGTACCAGGTGAAGAAATCACTTCCCTGAGCCTGGGTGGCAGGAGGGAGCAGTGCAGTCCCCCCATCACCTCTTTTATCTTTCTTTAAAGACCCCTCCAGTGCATGGATAACAAACATAACTCTCCTCTTCCAGCTCTATCAGACAGGGGAATTCAAGTATTATGATTATGGCAGTGACAACGTGCTTCATTACAACCAGGTAAGAGAGAGCCGTGCTCAGGGGAAAATAAATCAATATTGCAATGAAAATACCGCAGTGGTGGAGAGTGAATTTGGAGAATTGAGCAGCCTGGGCTAGTGGAAGGTGCCCCTGCCCGTGGCAGATGATGTTTGAGGTCCATTCCAAAACAAGCCATTCTGTGATTCTATGAATTACATGGTATTAATGGAATTTACTTTATATGGGGAAGCAGGTTGGCAGCTTTCTAATAAAAAATAAAAAATAAAAAAAGTCACTTTTTGACCCTCTGGTGAAAAGAAGAGGAGCCCAAGGCACAGTGAGGCTCCCTGGTGATAGCTCCTCTTCTATCCCTTGGGATAAGGGAGAAATCCCAAGCAGCCATCGGGATACACTTTGAATTTTTGGCTTGCCCTTTACCTCCCTCCTGTCTTCCAGACCACTCCTCCCTTCTATGAGCTGGAGAAGATGCAAACCCCTCTGGCTACCTGGTATGGGGGCAAGGACTGGATTTCAGCCCCTGAGGATGTGAACATCACCCTGCCCCGTATCTCCAACGTGGCCTACAAGAAGTACATCCCCGAATTCGTCCACTTTGATTTCCTCTGGGGCAAGCAGGTCTACGAGCAGGTGTACAAAGAGATGCTTGACCTGATGGAGAAGGGCACCTAGAGCTGCAGCAGTGGCAGTGAGTGTTGGCTTCTCAATGACTTCTGGGGCTTCTTTCATTTGGGAAGAAAAAAAAAAGGGGGAAAAAAAATAAGAAGAAAAATCAGAGGGAAAAAGCTCAATAAACTGCTATGCTTGGTCTGGATTGATATTACCCTTGCCAGTGTGGAAAACCAGCCAATCCAATGATTGGGAAAGCACTCTGGATTGATGTTCAATAGGTCCCTGCAGAAGTTGAGTGTAGCTCCCACACCCTGAGGGTTCCCAGCAACAACCAATTTCAGTGGAATTTGGCTGCTGGTGGCCATTGTGGACTCTGGGCTCCTTGAGCTTGGGTGCCCAGCTGCAAACAGCTGGACAGAAGCTCCGTGCCCTCCTGGATGCTGGTGTGAGCCCACAGGAGCACATCTGCTGGGATGGAACCACGTGGTGGATGGATCCTGGAGAGCTTTATTCACCTTCTGGCAACACTTCCACACCAAGAATCCTGACACTCACTGCCTTCATTCCCAACTGGAAGGAGCCATGAACTCACTGCCTGGTGACAATGAGGAGTGCCCATTGGCTTTTCCCCATGAGGACTGCCCATTCTCCTAACAAAGTGCACATCTTTCTCAGATTCATGCTGATTTGGATAATCTTACTCATACACAAAGGAATTTCAATAAGTTCTACCAGGAGACAACATTTTGCACCACTTTAAGCTATTCTAAGGCACAAACCCATCTGCAAAGGCCACCTTTTGCTGCCTCTCTCAGGGAATGCTTTTGTGGGAGACAGAAGAAGAGTGTGGTGGAAAGCAGTAGTGAGCCTAAATCTGTTTTCAGCTTCTGGATTGGATTGTTAGCAATACCTTGATCAGAGGAGAAATTGTGAGCTTGCCAGTTTGTGTAATTATCTTCTTAAAATAAGCCTGGGAGCAAGCAGGGAAAAAGATAAGGTGCTCTTTCCACAAATATGTAATAATAGGAATAGGAATAATAATAATAATAAATAATAAATAATTTGGATAGGGTCTGCTGGGCTCTGTGTGGTTGTACTGTCAACTAGAGGTTAAAACTCTGGAGAAATTGTCCCCTGATGTGGGCCTGGCACAGGGTGCCCTGAGAAGATGTGGATCCCTGGAAGGGCTCAAGGCCAGGTTGGATGGGGCTTGGAGCAGCCTGGGAAGGGGTGGGATGAGACAGGCTTTGAGGTCCCTTCCAACCCATTCCAGGATCCTGTGGGTGTGGGGTTTTCAGCACACGTGCAGGTGAGGGAGAGCTGCTTGCCCAATGCTCCTCCTGCTCAGGGATAATTTCCAGTGGCTGGTCATGCTGGCAGATGCCCACGGTGCCACCAGCATCTCCCTGCAGGGAGGAGGTGGGTGGTGAGGAGGTTGTGGAGCCCAGCACAGCTGCTCTCCAGAGCCAAACGCTGGGGTTTTAGCAGCAGAGCTTCATCCAGGTGTCTGGAGATGGTGGCACAGGGCTGGTGCTGCCTTGTGGGACGACTGCAGCGAGCTCTGCTCGAGTTTCCATCTGTGAAGGGTTTCACTTTCTACCCTTACAGCTGGGACTGACCACAGAAGAAAACAGGGCAGGGTGAGGTAATCCCAGGGTGCAGGAATGAGTCTGTAGGTTAGATAGGATCTGCCTGGATTGGCAGTGATTAGCTGCCTCACTTAGGACGCTTGTAATGACATCTTTTTTTTCTGTGTGATCAGCTGCTCACAGCAGGGCTGTGCCCTGGAGCAGCATCTTACAGGACTGCACTGTGCTCATGCCATGGATATCAATGCAAACGCAGGATTCACCTCTCCACCTCGGCAAATAAACACACAAAGATGCTGGCAAGATGTTTCCCCTGCAAGATTCTGAAAAATAAAAGCTGGCAGGAAATGAGAGTCATGGAATCCTTAAGAGACCCCCAAGATCATCAAACCCAACCATGTCCCCCACCTGCCATTTATTCAAGTTGAGTTTAAAATCACTTACTTTTGGCTACTCAAAACCCATTAAAAAGTGCAGGGTTTAGTCTCTTTCTGTTCAGGTTATAAAGTTTTTGCCACTGCTGCAGTTATCTGGTTCTGTGTTTGCAATGCATTCTCTTCATTCTGCTATGACAGAGCACTTTGGTGGAGTTCTGGCTAGATCACGTTCTGGTACTTGCTTCCCCTCTGCTGTTAAAGGATCAGCAATGGATGAAGAGGTGTGTTTTGGAAGCAAATTGATTCGTGTTTGCAGAATAAATGTTGTGAAGTTCCATCTCCTGGGATGGCCACGGCAGGATTGGAGTCCTTTGTGTGTCTCAGGTCTGCCAGGCAAATCAAACCTCCTCAGACAGGTCTGTG